>RJWM01036599.1:0-18046 GCA_004363535.1 Dasyprocta punctata
TACTGGGTATTGAACTCACAACCATGGAGAATAACAGTTCTTTACAATATGAAATACATTATACTTTAAATAAGTCTTATTGAACAATGATTTTAAAGATACAAGATATTAATCACTAATAATAGCTCAGGATATAAGAATTGATAAAGTGATTCACATCAAATTAAAAAATGTCCCATAACAATAGAAGTAATTACTATCTATAATGCCTCATATTATCTTCTAGGCAGTTGCCTATATCATCTGTTATAATACAATCAAACAAACCAAAATAGGTTAAAATCCCTCAAAACAGAACAGTGAAAGCATTACCAGGTTTCAAAATAAGGTGATTGAATATTAATAAAGGCTACCCTAATGTATTTTGTTATCTTTAAAATAGCTGCCTTTGTCATCATATATAATAAAGTTAAGCAGGTCGAGGTAGAATAAGATTAAACTAAACAGCTCATTGAAAACAATACTGGACTTAAATCCCGATGATTACTATGTATTGCTTCCATTGTTTTATTTGTTATTGGTTTTATTCAGTACTATTTTGTTTGATTATATTAGCCCCGATGGTAAGGGCAATTATTTTGAAGACAATAAGAGGTATTACAAGGGGATAGGAGGAAGGAAGGATGGGAAAAGGAAAAAGACATTGATTTATATGGAGGTATACATAAGATGGTTAAAAAGACTATACTACTACATGCATTAACTGGTGAAGGAGAACAGTTGATACTCATATGATTAGATCAATTTTACATGTCTATATCTGTCAATCTGAGCAACCCCCTTGAAGATAACAATATACAATGTTACAACCACTGCAAAATTCCAATCATCTCAGTTTGTAAACCTATAATGTTACAGTATCGGATACGTTGCTGTTGTTTGTTGGTCCCTTTAGCTTTTTGTTTCTCTTTTCTGTGACTATTCTTTTATTCTTTCTTGGTTTTATTCTGAACTATTTTGTTTGATTATATTAGGCCTGATGATATGGGCAGTTATTTTAGTGACAACAAGAGATACTCTAAGGGGAAAGGAGGAAGGAAGGAAGGGAAAAGGAATACGACATAAATTTATAAATAGGTATACATAGGACAGTTAAAATGACTATATTACTAAATACATTAGCTATTGCAAAAGAACACTTAATCCTCATGATTAGATCAATTTTACATGTCTATATCTGTTAATCTGAACAATCCCTTTGAAGGTAATGATATGCAATATTGCAACTACTGTCAAATTTCAAGTATGTTATTGTGTAAACCTATAATGTTAGCGTATCGGATTTGTTGTTGTTGTTTGTTTGTCTTTTTGCTTTTTGTTTCTCTCTTCTGTGTCCATTTTCTCTTAAAATAAAAAAAACAATAGAAGTAATTAGAGTGAAAGACATGTTGCCAGCTATTCTTTTGACAGAACATTAATATCCAGAATATGGAAAGTTCTCAAAGTATTTACCACCACATGAACAAGCAATTAATTCAATAAATTGGTAAAAGAACTGAGAAAATCTTTCTGAAAAGAAGTACAGATGACCAATAATTACATGAAAAAGCATACTCAAAATTGTTAACTATCAGGGAATTGCAAATCAAAATTGCATTGAAATTTCATCTCATTCTAATCAAAAAGGCAATCATCAAGAGTGCAAAATAATAAATGCTGGTGTGAATGAAGTATAAAAGTTACCCTTAGACATTGTGCCTATGTAAATGAATACAGAAACTAAGGAAACCAACAAGATTCCTCAAAAAGTGGAAAATGATACATGAACCAGCTGTACCATTCTTCTCTACATACCCAAAGAATCAAAGTAGGCATACTGAATCAAGATATAAGTCAGACTAAATGCTGAAGACTAGATACATGAATAAAGAAATTGTGGTCTATATACACAATGGAGCAGTTAGTCATCCATAAAGAATAAAATCATTTCATTTGAAGGAAAATAGATAGAACTTTATATTCTCATGTTAAGCAAAATTAGTCAGACTCAGACAAGTATCACATATTTTCTGTGATATGTGTGATCCACCAAAAAGAAGGAGGAGGAGGAGGAGAGGGTGGAGTAGGAGAAGGAAAAGGAGAAGGAGAAGGAGAAGGAGAAGGAGAAGGAGAGGAAGAGGAAGAAGAAACAGAAGAGAAAGAGGAAGATTAAGAAAGAGAAGGAAACAAAGAAGAAGAAGGAGAAGAAGAAGGAGACAAGAAAGTAGAATTGATTAACTGACAGACCAGAAAGGGGGTGGGATAAAGGAAAGAAATGGTAAGGAAGACCAGAGAGAGGGAAGATATCATCAAAGTAATTTATATGCACAGATGAAAATGTCGCAATTATACCCCAAATTCTGTATAATTAGTATGTGATAGTGAAAATGGGAAACTAATAATAATTTTTATAAAAATACAAATATGAATTGTCATTAAACAAGACTAGCTGATTTTTCCCATCAGGATTCAAAATACAAATATCCTTTACTGTAACTCTACTTTTAGAAAATTATCAGTCAGCTACACTAAATGTAAGTGCAGAAAGACAGACTATAATAGGTGAAGTGCATTACAATTTTTGTATTGAAATCAGAAATATCAAATGTAGTTTCTAAAAAAACTGAATAATGGTACATTTATTTTATATTTAAATTTATCATTTCATACTGTTTATTAAGAATATTACATATAAAAACAAATAGATTTCTATAGCATAACTCCTCAAGGTTATACTAAAAATAAAAATATTAATCATCATCATGTAGGAACAAAATAAAATTTGAATAGTTTGCATTTTATTTTATTTTGTTTTGTTTGTTTTCTGGTTTTATATATTTATTTATTTTGCTACCATCTTTTAATATGCTATTAACTACTTGTGCAACAGTGCTATTTAATCTTAATTACATGAACTGTGTAATGCATTTTGTTTATCTGATAAATCTTGGGTATACTTTATCTTATGGATTTCTGTAAAAGTTGTATATGTTATTCAAATTCCACACATGTACAATTACATACACACAAACACATTCAAACAAACTTTTAAAGATTTTCAGTAGGATTATTTCATATCTGGATATCAATTGGGAGAGAATGAACATTTTTAAAATAATGACTTTTCCCCAGTTTTTGAATATAGTGCATCTCTCCATTTATTTAGATTATTTTTATTGTCTTTCAGTAAAGAAAATAAAATTGATCAATATTTTGTAATTAAAAAGTCTACTTTCAGTATATATAGACAATAATTTAATTTTTTGTGTGAGAGGGGGAATATGTAAGAGAAAAAACAAAACAAAATATAGATTCCACAACAATAGAATTTAAGAGTTTACTGATGAGCTTGTGTCATTCCTATATATTCTTAGGAAGTACATAGTCATGAAACAACATATCTTCTTTCTTAGATTTGTCTCACTCTTAACTTCTCCTTACAGATAAAAAATAACACAACTGTGATCAGAAAGCTGAGAGATTTTGAAAGACAAGAGTTTAAATATTTTTCAAAACGATGCAATAAAATCCCCAAAAGAGATTTTAGAAATGTGACAAGCTCACACTAATATAGTAAGGAAGATCAAAAGTGCAAGAATAAATGAGTAGAAAAATGAAAAGAACAATGTGTGAAAAAGCATGTTTAAATATATAAAGATGTATGATATGACCAGATTAATTAGTAATGTATTGTTTTGGCACAAGAATCAAAAAGACATAGAGGAAGAGAGCTAGAGAAAGACAAAATTAAACAAAATCAATGAAAAAGTCGAATGATCTGAAAATATAGTTAAAAATATGTGCATTTAACTTATTGCAGAGCTAGTCATAGATGATTAAGAAATTCATGGCTAATTCACTAAAATTTTTTAGAATAATAAATGTTTTACAAGGGAAGACTTTCCAATTGGATATTTATAGCATTCACAAAAATCAGCTTCATGTGGATTAAAAAGTCAATGTAAAATTATACATTTAAAAATGCAATATAGGTAAATATTAGAATTTTAATAGTATGTCACAAAATTCACTAGTGATATAGGAAAACTAAAAATATTTAATCATATTTAAACTAGAGCAAAGATATATCAAAATAAATGAAATGAAGGTGAAAAGACATGCTAAACACTAGATAAAATTACTTTACAGGGAAAGGACATAGAATTCGGAGTGCATAAAATATATTTGTAACCAGGTGTGGTGGCGTTTTACCTGTAATCCCAGCACTTAAGAGACTGAGGCAGGAGGATTGCCATGAGTTTGAGGTCAGCCTGAACTACATAGCAAGACTCTGTGTCAAAATAAATACATAAATAAATAAATAAAGTATATCATGAGTCAAAAGGCAAAATATAAAATAATAATGATGACAATAAATGGAAAGAATAAAAAAAAAAACAGCATCGCAAGGCAGATCCATAAATGAACAGTTAGCACAAAAAAAGTGACTGAGGTATGGCCTAAAATTAATAGTATATGCTGCTTAGATATCTTATTTAATAAAGAGAGTTACATGACTGAACCACAGTTTCCCTTGGTTCTATTTTTTTGTTCTCCTAGCCATGCAACTCTTGTTACCAAATGAATGAAGCGCAGGTTTTTCTATCCCACAGTAGCCAAATTTCAGGTTTCTCATCAGCTCTTGGAAATATGCAAAGCAGCCAGAGGACTCAAAGGGAGCTCATCTTTTCCTTATTATAAAGCTTGCCTTTTACAGCCCTGTAATTTTCTCTCTTTTCACAAGTATAACCCTCATGTGACCTTGAGTGGCATGCAATTTTCCCTTTCCCCAGACGGTGAGTGTATATGATAAATAAACTACTATACTTGATCTTATCTATTCAATGTCTGATCACCACACAACCATTGTATGGTATCTCTCACTCTACTAGAGGGGAGGATACACTCCTTGAGGATAAAACGTGATGACTGCAATACCCTCTAATACCACAATAAATAGAGTATCACCAACAACTTTCATAAATTTGAGAAAAATTGAATGCTAAGAAGTGTAAGTTAGGTAGCTGAAAAATGGGAATTCCCTATGAATAGGGAGGGGAAGATTTTCATAGGCTTGAAAAAGCTGTCCATGTGTTGGGAAGTGCTATGGGGAGAAACACCTATAATGTACACCTGTGGACACGGTGGACATTTCATAATTGTGTTAGTCTGCTTTCCACCAAACACTCTTCCATACTTTTGTATCTTTTTTCCTAATGTTATGACTTTTGTTGTCCTTTATATAAAACACTCCAGAAAATAATGTAGCACTAGTAATTAGGGAAATAACATTTGTGAAGGTAAGTTTTAAAGATATGATCACAACCTTTATTTACAATTGTAGTTGAATTTTAGAAAGATCAAACAGTTGAGAAACATACTTCACAAGTAGAGATGAGACTTCTGAGTTTAATCTTCTTTTTTTATAAATATGCTAAAACTCTGAAGAAGATTATGTGGGGCATTTAGAAGATTACCTTTGATTTCTGATCTCAAAAAAGAAACATCGAAAAATGTGTGTGAAAATTTAAATTCCAAATGAAAATTGAAAAACAGTATATAGGACTTCAGGGTTGATGTGCCATGCTTAAGTTGAGGTTAAAAGACTACTGTAAAATGAAACATGCTCACTCTAACCTACACAGATTTTCAATAACATGTGAATCAAAGAAGATTTTCAGCCTCTGTTATATGAAAAATTTGACAGCGTCACTGGTGTTATATACTAAATATATCTCTTGGCTCTTTTCATAGAGTTACAAGGAGATGCATACTCAGTATCTCCAAAATGTAATTTGGGTACTTTTAAGAGATTCGACATTAGAATTTCAGTATAGTTTCTCTTCAGCATATGTTTCATCTAAATTCATTACTGGAGATGAAGAAACCCCAAGCAGATATCTGACATTGATGAAAACTAAAGATTTAGCCAGAGCAGGCAATGGTGACTAAACCAGTCTGTCTCTGTATCCATACAAGTCCAGGTGAAACAGTGAAACAGACGGAGTTGGTGCCGTTGCATTTTCAAAACTCTTGCTTATCTACTAAGAAGAGCCTGGAGACACCTTTGCACCTCTACCTCCAACTGTTCTATCTCCAGGAACGTGTTTTAAAAAGGGCAAAGAGACTTAAACTGTTTTATGAGCAGTGGGTTGAATTTTAATAGCATCATTAGGCCGTGGTGTGTGACTTATTGTCATTCTAAAGTGCGCATTATAAAAAAAATCAAAAGCTAATAAAAGTGTAACTTAGGTGATAACTTCATCCAAAGAAGGTCAGGTGTAAGAGTTTAGCAAATTGACTGGCTAATTGTTCTCATTAAGGATACAGGTTATTTTAAATTTCTATTATTAATATGACCTTCAAGTAAAAATATTGTGAACATCTCCACAGAAATTCTCTGTCTCTGTCTCTGTCTCTGTCTGTCTCTCTCTTATATGTATGCAAGTTTCTTTGTTTAAAAAATGCCAAATTAATGTTTATATTGTCAAGGATTTACATACAACTCTAAACAAGCATAAGACTGAAGACACAGAGTTGAACAAAAATGTTCACAGTTAATAGCAATAAAAATTTACATCAAAATGTGCTGTTCTTTATTGCAAAAAAAGAATCACAAGGACATGGATACTAACTTTGACATACGTTTATTAGAATCAGAATGTTGAGCTTTGATGTACATTGTTAATGAGATGTATTTTGTGAGTACTCCAGCAAAACAAAAATAAAAAATTGAAATGTCTATTTGAGTTATTGACACTAATTCTAAAATTAAACCTTTTTGCTCCAGAAAAGAAAGTGATCTCTTTTTTAAACTTGTACTAAAATGACAAAGTCCAATGCTGGGATACAGAATATTATTATGAAACCCAGCTTTGTTTCACAGTCCAGATGAGCCATTAGTTGTTGTAACTGTTGGCAGTGCCTGTCACAAAGTTATTAAAACATGATGGACATTGTATTAACAGATCTTGTATTATTTAGTTCCGCAGCCTCCGTAAAAACATTGTGCTAAGGAGGATTTGGTCTACTTTCATGTGATTCTGTTCTGTATTCACAAAATAAAAAGCAAATTCCGAGATCTTCTTACCACATATAATATCTAAGAGATTACTATTCCATTCCATTATTTAATATAATTTTAAGAATTATTATGAAGTAATACATGTTAGCCTTACTTTAAATAGAAAAAAGCAAAGTTGGCTCAAAGAAGTTGAATAATCTGTCTAAATACTCAAAATCTAATTCCAATCTTAAATCAAAGATTTGTATTTCTCTATCAAAAGAAATTGACTAGATGAATTGTGAAAAATCTTGTAATTTAAAATGTGCAAGTATTTGTCTTTATAGCTGTATGCAATTGCTACTGATGACTGTAATTTAAACTTAGTGGTGAGTATTGGTGTTTATTTTAAAGTAAGACATTAATTTTATTATCATGATAAAAGCATTTAACATAACATTTGCCATCTGAACTATTTTTAGGTGTAAAGTTCATAATGTTCAGTATACTGTGGGTTTTTTGATTTTTGTATTTTACTAGTATTATAGGCAGCTAAATTAGATAAAAATTAATATACAGTCAGAGAGGGATTGAGCTCTCAAGGAAGTCAGCAGAAAAATACAGACATCAGAATTCTTAGTAGAGGTGCATCAGAAGACCAGACATCAAGAAGAATATACAACAACCAGGCCTACGTGTCTCCTCTAAGCGATAAGAAGTAACTTGAATTTGTCCTATAATTGTTATCACCTGGTCCAGTAAAGTCCAGATAGACAACAGTCACTCAGGTGTAAATTTATATTATTAATAAAGAGACAGAGACAGAGACAGAGACCTGGGAAGAAATCGGCTTTTGAGATTTGACCAAATTTCTATAGATGCCACTACCAATCCGTACATTCAATTAAGAGCTGATGTGACAGTTTTAAATCTGCCAGCTGCAAAGCAGGCCAACAAAACAATAAATTAGGCACGTTTTCTGTGTGCTTGTCTTGAGACAAAATTTCTTCTTCAGCAAACCTGTCTTTGTTCTTAAACTCTTAAATTAATTGAATAAGATCAACCAAATTATCACAGACATGCCATCATTAATAAAAGTTTACACCCTGCTATGTGAATCACATTTTAAAAATACATGTAAAAGTATCTGCTGTGACTCAATCAAGATGGCATATAGTTTTGATAATTATATGTATATAATCGTGTATAATTGATGTCACATGAAGATAGGAAAAAGAAATGTGGTATCTGGAGGATAATGTTGAAAATATTTGATCATAAATATAATATATCAGGACACAGACTAAAGAAAAAGTAAAAATCACAAACGTTTTATTTTAGAAAGTACAAGGTAGAATTTTCTGCTGGGGAATTAGGTCAGTGATGTAAGCGCCTGCCTGGCAAACACGAAGTCATGAGTTTGATCCCCGGTATGAAAAAAAAAAAAAATACAAGGTAGAATTTTAAAAATACAAATTCCATTTCAAATGAACCTACCAAGTGAGCCAGTAATCTCACTACTGGGTACATATCCCAATCACATAGAATCAGCATGGCAAAGAGACATCTACACTCCCGCGTTTAATGTTGAACTACTCAGAAGAGTCAAGAAAAGGCAACAATTTAAGTGTTCTTGGACTGATGAATGGATAAAGAATATGTAGCCCATATACATAATAGATTACTACTGAGCCATAAAAATGAAATTCTGTCATGTCTGAGAAAATGCTTAGAAATAAAAATCATTATAATCGGTGAAATAAGTACAGAAAGACAAGCACTGCATGATCTCACTCATGTGGAGAATCTTAAAAAGTTGAACTCATAAAATCTGAGCACAGAATGAAGATTGCCAGAGACTGATGACAATGAGAACAGGGTAAGAATGTGTAAACTAATTACAACTATGTGATGTAAACATTTGCCAAATATGAAGTGGGATGATACTAACCTGTGTAACTCTTATGCTTTTATAGAACAGTTAAAATAATAAATTAAAATAAATACGGCAAACTCTAAATAAAAAATAAAGCACAATTAATTGAGGAAAAATAACTGATAGATCTTGAATAAAACTAATGGATTACCTTTAAAAGAGTAACAAAATTTACAGCTTGTTTCTCTACAGAAATTAATAGCTGTCTATAGGAACTTAGGTGTTATTTTAAGTATTTTAAAATCATTGATAGTTTAGTTTCTATGCTAGATAAATTATTCAAGAAAACAAGAGAAATAAAAATACTTTTGACAAAAATTTACACAAGCAGTAAACAGAATAGTTGAAATTAACCAGTACTATGGTAAAATTAACATACCTCTGTAACTAAAAATACAGTAAAAAATATCTTAGACGTGTCTTTAAAGATTTGAGTAATATGATTATAGACCATTTGATACTTATAAATGAATATATGAATGTTGTATATTCATGTCTGTATGTCAATATAACATACACATATGAAATACATAATGATATATATATAGAACCCATATGAAAAACTTAATTGGTCTAGAAAGAAAACTTCTGAGTTCCTGGCAATGTATTATTCTTTCATGAAAAATGGTATTTCCATAAATAGTATTTATGGAACTTTTGTTTTGCATATACTTTAGACATGATTTAAAGCATTTAAAACAATTATTGCATGCAAAACCATTCAAATAAAACCTAAGACAATGGCAGTTGTCTAATAAATTTAGAATAACAGATCATCAAATAGTACTTAGTGCAAAATAAATTCCCCAATACTTTTGGTCAATTTTCAGACAGAGAGAACTAAATTGTCCAGAAAAATCTTTAAGCAAAGATATGAAGGTCCTAATAGGTGGAAATCAGTTGGGAGTGTACAAAAATGGCAAAGATGAAAGAACTGGGGATGAGTCAGACTCAGGATCTACTAGTAATTTCACATAATCCAGATCCAGTCCTATGTATCACATAAAATTAGTCCTCCACTATCAAGGCTTCTTTAAATTACTGGGCATTCAGAAAGCAAAGTGTAAAGAAATGATACAATGACGCTTACTGGGAAAGTCCGATTCACTGTTGACTGACACAGTTAACCTCAGATACGTCCTCAGTCTCCATCTTATTTTCTCTACCACCCTTATTGTCAGCATTACTTCTGGTGTCAGTTACTTGCTCAGTGAGTAATTTAGAACTGTATACTTGGCAGTTCTAGGGTCTTGATTACAATGTATTTTCATTATGCATTACTACAATTCCACATTCAAATACATAGTCTTGGAATCCAAACGTTTGTGAAACACTTCACCCTGATCATAATATGGGAAACGCCAGATCATTTATAACAAATGCTATTATTTCACTTCACAGGAAAGGGACTCTCTCTTTACCTGCATGTTTACTACAGTATTTAAAAAACCCAAATAGTCCCTAGCAGTAGTAGTTTGAACAGGATCCCTATAGCAGTAAATTGCAGGGATAGTAACCCAAATTGCAGGAGTAGGAAACAAAAATTCCTCAAGTGAGAGTGCCTGAGAGTGACAGGAAGAGCTTACTTCTCCTTCTGTCCCTGTTTACAAATGATCATGAAAGTCAGCTAGGCATATTATGAAAATTCCAGTTCGAATCTAGTCATTGTAGGAGAGATATACACAGTTCTGAAACACTAGCACACACCACTGAAACCAAAGCTGTTGATCTATTGACAGCACTTTAGGTAACAAGGCTACAGATCATCTATGTTTCTTACTACTTCTTTTATTTCCAAGAATACGATCATTGCTATTTGTCTAACAAGGGATCTAAAGAATTGCAGTCTGTTGTTCTCAAGGTTGCTTTAGGGGACCATTATAAAAGTCCTTCTTATTCTTATTCTTCTGGTCAGTTACCAAGACTAATGATCTGTGAATTTTATAATACTTTCCAATTTTTATTTTTGAATATCAACACTTCTTTTCTGGGTTTTGCATATCTACTAAGCTGGTGATTGTCTCTTAATTATCAGAATATAACTCATGTTCTACATTACATGTAGATTTACCTTTTAAAATCATACTTCTCATTGATGTAACCGATGCTCTATCCCAACAAATACTCTCAATTTAAAGGCCAATTGGAAAAATTAGAGTTCTTTATTAGCGCAGGCCTGGCGATGCAGTGTCCCCATATGCATAGGGAAGACTGAGCGCCAAGCTGAGGAAACAAACCGCTTTTAAGCAGTAAAATTGCAAACACCTGGGGTAGGGGAGGGTTTCGTTGGGGGATTTTCAAGCCTGGCTAGGTTTCGGGGGAGTGGCGCAATACAGAACAGAAACACGGCGCTTGGGAAAGTACAATTCGTGTTAATCCGGGCATCGCGTCCTTACAAGAGCAGGACAAGGGGTCGTACCCTCAGGCAACAAGGGGGGTCACATTACAACACTCATCATATTAATTCCTCATTTGTAGACAATTAAGATAAACTTTCCTGCTGGAAAATGTCCAAGAGTTCATTTTCTTAGTATTGAACACTCTGTAAACTCTAATTTCAAATAATAATTTCCTTTTTAATTGCTAATTTTCTGCAATAAATATATTTCTAAATGATAATACAGAATTTCTGATAAAAATGATGGTATAACAAGAGTTGCATGTAAATTTTTATTATAATTAAAAGGTACATATTGAATTTTTAATTTAATTTGAAACATTTTTGGGAGATAGAGCAGTAAAATTATGTTAATAATTGCATTTTGTGTGAAAAGAGGAATTAATGCTCAATGAATTTAAATTAATTTAGTTTTATTTTCACAACCTAGAAAATAATTTTTAAAAAGTTAAATCATTTACTAAAGTCATACAGCCACTGATTGATAGATAATTTAAAACCCTGTGTGACTCTATAATTATCACTTTCTATTATAATATCCCAAAGTTATACTGTCTGAATACATAACCATCACTTTAATTTACTTCTGTTTCTTCAGATGTAAATAGTGTATTTAAGAGTATCACTTTTTATATGTAGTCATAATACTAGAGTACCTGAGTCAACTTCAAAAATCAGATATTTAAACTTCTCAATCATATTTTATTCTCCTAAGCACCACAGCCTTAAATTTTTCACCATTGCTTTGTTTATGACAACCTTGATTAGTTAGCATATAAATTTAAATTACCAATTTTCAGAAAAAGAAAAATATTATATTTATATTGAAATTTCTGTTTTTTATACATCAACATTGTGAATTCAATATGAGTATATTCAATAACTTATTCAAGATATATATTTACAAACTTGTGCGACTCAGTGGACACCATCCAACCAAGCCAGGTGTGTACTTTCATAAACTTGATATGCAAAACATATGTCTAAGTAAGATAAATTCCCCTCTCTACATCTTTGTTATTTGTGCTTTCTGTGCATTTCATTTTTATTGTTTTATGTGCTCTTCAATCCCTGAAGATATTTTAGCTCCTGATACATTCAGATTTTTTTATCTCTCAAATCACCATTCTTTCTGGCTGTTCCACATTTTAGTATTTTGTATTTTTCCAAATGTTGAAAATATAATTGAGAATATTATTCTTGATACATGCTAATAAGTCATAGATAAGTGGTAAAGTGCAGAAATTATTCACAGGGCAAACAGATGCCTTTAAAAGAATTTATCAGGAAATAGAACAATCTGAATTATAACCTAAAAAGTTTTGTCTAATTGAACTGCAGAAAATGGTTGGTATGTGATTGTAGTGAAGAAATGATTCAAGACTGGGGTGTGGGTCTAGTATGCTGAATACTGAGACACCCAAAACATGTTTATGTGTGTACAACTGAACCACAGAGTTTGAGGATTTCATCCAAAAACAATCACAACACAAAGCTGCTTCTAAACCTCCTTTGTGCCTCTAAATGTGCGTAATTATTTTATGATCAACTGGTTGTTGACTTAAAAGATATGACATTAAAATATCATGAAGACATACATGCTCTTTTCACATTAGAAAGAATACAACCAAATTTATATTTTTATAACCTTTAAGGGATGGAAAAAATATGGATTATTTGACAAAAAATTTGGATCACAGATAGGTAAAACCAGTATCTATCTTTTTAAAATTTCTGTCTTCTTACTTGCCATTAAAATATAGCAATAAGAGCCGGGCGTGGTGGCGCACGCCTTTAATCCCAGCACTCGGGAGGCTGAGGTAGGCGGAGCGTTGTGAGTTCGAGGCCGGCTTGGGCTACAATGCGGCGCAAGGCCGACCTGAGCTACATAGTGCGACCCTGTCTCAAAAAACCAGGGCCGGGAGTTTGGCTCAGTGGCTTAAGCGCCTGCCCTGGCAGGCGCAAGGCTATGAGTTCAATCCCCGGTGCCGCAAAAAAAAAAAAAAAAATAAGGAGCTGCTCCATAACATTGCTTATCTATTGTGCAAATCACATGATATAATTGAAGAATAACTTAAAGATTGTATCACTTAAAATGTACACTGTTGCAATGAAATTCAAAAAATTAAATACTTAGAAGTCAGTCTAACAAAGGATGTAAAAGATCAATACATTGAAAATTACAATACTCTGAAAAAGGAGGTAGAGAAATTTATCAGAAAATGGAAAGATATCCCTTGCTCATGGATAGGAAGAACCAACATTGTGAAAATGGTCATATTGCCAGAACTGTTATACAGATTTAATGCAAATGTTATCAAAATACTGTTAGCATACCTCACAGATCTAAAGAAAATAGTCCTAAAATTCATTTGGAAACAGAAGAGACCTAGAATAGCAAAGGCAATCCTGGTCAACAAAGACAATGCAGGAGGCATCACAATGCCTGACTTGAAATCATATTACGAAGCTACTATGAAAAAATCAACATGGTACTGGCAAAAACCAGACCCGAGGATCAGTGGAACACATTAGAAGAAGGAGACAGAATTATGAGCACACTCAACCACCTTATCTTTGACAAAGGGGCCAAACATGTTCACTGGAAGAAAGATAGCCACTTTAACAAATGGTACTGGAAAAACTGGGTTTCCACATGCTGGAGACTTAAACTAGACTCATGTCTTTCACCATGCCTAAACTAAAGTCAAGATGGATCAAACATCTAAATATAAAATAATAAAAGCTAGATCTACTGGAAGAAAAAGTAGGTAGAAATCTTGAAGACCTAGGGACATTGAGACTGGCAGACAGCTAATGAACAAAACCCAAACTGTGTGGGAAGTACATCAAAGAATCAACAACTGTGATCTCATTTTTTAAAAATTATTTGTGCATCAAAAGAAATCACCAACAGAGTGAAAATATCCACAGAATGAGAAAAATTTTTAGCCAACTGTCCCTCAAAGGACTTCTATCTAGAACATACAAATCAGAGCCCCCAAACTCAAAGACCCAATCCAAAAATGGTCATCTGAGATGAATACACACTTCTCAGATGAAGAAATACAAATGGTAAATAAATATATGAAAAAATGTTCAGTATCATTGGTCATTAGCGAAATGCAAATTAAAACAACACTGAGATTCCATCTCATTCCAGAAAGAATGATCAAAATCAAGAAATCAACCAATAACAAATGCTAGAGGGACTGTGGGGAAAAAGGAACTCTTTTCCACTGTTGGTGGGAGTGTAGCCTGGTGCAACCACTGTGGAAACCAGTGTGGCGATTCCTAAAAAAAACTGGAATTAGAAGTCCCATTAGATCCAGCTATCCTGCTTCTGGGCATTTTTTAAGAAAAATTAAAGACATCATACAGCAGCAATATATGCTCACCCATTTTTATAGCACCAAAATTTAGAATAGTTAAATCATGGGAACAACCCAAATGACCATCAAACAAGGAATGGGTTAAAAAGGTGGTATTTTTATACAGCTATAAAAAAGGTTAAACACAAGGCTTTTATAGATAAATGGATGTAACTTGAGATTGTAGTCATAAGTGAAATAAATCAGACTCACCTTTGTAAACATCATATAGTATCCCTAATGTAAAAATCTGAAAGAATAAGTAATATCCAAAATGTACAACAGGCATTGTTAAAGTGGAAGAAACTGCTGAAAAGGAAAGAATAACTGGACAGGGAAAAGGATAAAAGAAGGAAGGAAGAAGAAAAAATACATAAATATGTATACATGAATTAGTTAAGATAACTATGCTACTGATTTCTATTAGATAATAAAAAAGAACAATTTGTGATTATTGTTTGATCAATTATTCTTGTCTTTATCTTGTAATCTGAACAACTACTTTGAAGGTAATATTATGCAATATCTTAACCATTGTTTATCTCTTATTATCTTGTTTTGAAATTCTGTATCATTGATTTTGTTTTTTCTCTATAAAATAAAATAAAATAAATTAAAATAAAGTGTATAGTTAAAATGTGTTGCAGTCTATATTTCAAGCTCAAATCTTTAACCAATTTTACTATGAAAATGCATTTTAAAATTTCCATACAGCAGAGAACATGCAAAAAGGTTTTCTAAACATCACAAAATCAATAAAATTATAAATTTGTTAATAAACACATGTTTAGTAATTAATTTGACCAATTTATTGCTGAAAGCAACTCTGCAAAATATTTTGTGAGCCTAATACTATCACTTTTCTTGAAGTCACTCAAAATCAATTTTTTTCTTACCATCAGGCAAAGGGACTTTTAAGTGATGCAGAATAGTTGCTGAAAAGTACCAAAACATGCTACAAAAACACAGAATGTTGAAACTACAATCTTAATGAAAATCCAGATCAAAAGTAGCAAGACTATTTATCCCTTGTAACAGTTTTTATTAGAAAACAATTATAGCCAAGAATAAAATAATTACAGGAAAAGACTATGAGAACTTACATAATTAAAGTAATTCTTGAATTCAAGGCAACATGAAAATGACAAAAGAGAATAGTTTGGGGCTATTGCATTAGTTGACGCTTTTGGATGCTGTCTTAAAGAATTTCTATGAATAATACCATCTCTTTTGGGCCGTCTGTTGTTTCAATATTCACATTCATAGAATTGTTGAAGAGTGAGTCTCTTGTGTGTTGCTGTAATGTATTCACAGTTATGGATATAGCAGGGGCAGTTCCATATATGAAAAACTGCCATAAAAAGTAAAGAAGTTTCTAAACATTCTACTTCTTGGCTGTAAAGAAAATGCACAGATGCATATCTGCACAACACACACACTTACTTCTTACTAAATGTAATTCTAAAAACTATTCTTGGAGTTTATGGAATGTCTCCCACACCAGACAAAGATAAACTCACTTATACTGATTTAGTTTTATGTGTTCTCTGACCTCTGAAGATATAATTTGACATTGTTCTTATTCTTGCTGTAGTTGCATTGCAAACAAAATAATAAAATAATGCATTCATCATATATAATACATTTTGATACACTTTTTATTTGTTTGTGTACTTAGTAAGCAAGGACATAGTAAGCTTATTTATATAGGAAGAAAGAAAATACAGTTTTTCTGAAAGTGGCGTTTGTGAATCCTATGCACCACTTTTCAGTAATTTCATTTCCTACCGCTGAATAGCACATTCGTTTGATGCTAAATATTGAGTAGCTAATTATCCTTGAGTAATACTTTCTCTGTCTCTGTCTCTCTCTGTCTCTGTCTCTGCCTCTCTGTCTCCATCTTTCTCTTCCTCTCTCACTCTCTCTGCTTCCTAATTGCCATTAGGTGAGCAAATTTCCCAATGAATTGAACTTGACGAATGCATTGTGTGCTAAATCAAAATTGCCTTAATCAATACCCAGTTCATCAATCTAACAGAGTTATGAAAACATTATGTTTCTTCTTCAAATAATGTCAATAACAACTTGAGGGCTGAAGGTTAATACACTTCTTATGATAAAGATGAACACCATACTCCCTGTTTAGCTTGCCTAACATAAATAGGATTTCTTCTTAATCCTATGAATTTTAGTGATGAGCACTGGAAATAAATAAATTATTGTAAAAATAAGTAGAAATATGGCATTAAAAAAGAATGCCTTTTAAAAAAATAAATACAAAGATCACTAGAATCCATTTATGAAATATGATTAGACACTAATATTGGTTTATGAAATTAATACCATGCAATAAAACTTCATAAGATGAAAAGTGAAACCAAATTCGTGCACATTCCACAATAAGTCTATTCAAATACTTTTATGCTTCCAGTACACTTTAAAGAGTACAAAAGTGAAAAATCATAAATTCATTGGATTCCATAAGAAAAACAATGTAGAATCAAGAAATCAAACCACGCCTTCTCAGGAGCTAGCAGTAACCACGCAGGCTGGGAGGATAATCAAGAAGCCACACCATGCTTTCCTGTGTGCCAGCAGGAGCCATGTGGGCCAGGTGGAGAATCAAGAAGCTAACCCACATCTGCCTGTGAGGCAGTTGGCATGCAGGCTGGGAGACAAGAAGAGCAACCCTGCCAGCCCCCTAACCCCCAATGCCATAAGCAACCAGCTGATTAGAGGAACTCAGTCTGAGATGTTAGCAACTGATGTTAAAAAAAAAATAACAAAAACAAACAATAAAAACCTTAATGTTGTATCGTTTGATTGACTTTGCAGGCCTAATGCTGGCAGTTTGAGCATTTATTTGGAGGAAAACAATACGTATTATATCAACAATGGGGGATTTGCTTTTGTCTTGTTTTTGAAATCCAGTGTTTTCTTCTGTTTTATTGTTTTGTTATATTCCTGTATCTATTTACCTGAGAAAGTATTTTGAAGATGACATTATGCAATCCAACAACCACTGTTAAATTCCTATCATCTTGTTTTGAAATCCTATATCTTTATTGCTGTTTGTTGTTGTTGTTGTTGTCATTTTGCATTTTTTTTTTTTTTTGTTTGTTTGTTTATTTGCTTCTTGACTTTTCTGGGTTTTTTTTCATTAAGATAACAAAGAAAAACAATGAAGAACTGTAATAAAATTTATATATATGTATAAACAGAATTATATTGAGTATATATTGTGTACACAGTAATTTCTAATGTTATTTAATAGTCTAAACTTCATCAGTTAACTACTGAAACTGATTTAACAATACCAAAGAGATTTTAAAATATGATTCAAATCCTTTACAATATAG
>RJWM01036600.1:0-18417 GCA_004363535.1 Dasyprocta punctata
GAGAGAACTAGTCACATAGTTACTATGGAGGGGAAAGGATAGAGAATACAGAATAATACATGAGGTCTCATAAACAGCTAATACCTTTGTCGCATATGTTTATATTTTAATAAACACTATTAATAAACCCATTTGCCCATAAGATATAGACCATATTTACCTATATAAATTTATCAGTAATGATAATGATAACGTTGTTTTGTTTCCTTCCTTGCATGTTGTGTTTTTAACTACTTCGGAATTTAGATTTTTATTGCCATCCCCATTGATGCCAACAGTACAGAGACAAGAATAGAGACCTAAATGATTAATAGGTACAATATAGGATCTCATCACAAAGATTAACAAGTCAGATAAGCATTTGGTAATATCTGTACTTAAGCTAGGGTTTGGAAGGTAAATGATCCTTAGAGTTTTAAAATAAAATTGTGGACATGTTAATATCTCTCTTCCCTTAAGTATACTCAGCAAATAATTTTTCTGAACTATATTTTCTTGATGAATCAAATGACAAAAGAGATGTGAAAATATCAATGGGTTACTATAGAGGTTATTAGAATTTTGAAATGTAGGTCCTTAGAGTAAGTTTCCTGACTTTTGTATAATTTTTAAAAACATATTATTTTTCCCAGTAGGATTGTGTTGCGCAAAGGGAGATTCATGCAAATGTACGCATATTTCACTGGAAAATGTGAAAGTAAAGATACCTTGAATGAAATTTAATGTGTCCATCTAAGATACTCAATCTAATCTCTTGTGAGGTTTCTGTCTCTAAATGACTACACTTGGAAGTACACAGATTTAAGAAACAATAATTTAATTAATTTGTCATACTCTGCATTCACTGCTGTGGTAGATTTTCCATAAAACTTAGTGAATGCCAAGGTTCTTCTCTGAAAACTGTGATATCCTTTTCCATTTGGCTGTGGTGAATAAGTGGCCAAGTATTTTTAGTTACAGTGTGGTTTATAATATTACAAACTTAGCACTCATTTATCCTTGCAAACATTAATCTGATATTTATGGACAAGAAAATCAATAACTGTTTTCTGTAGTGATTGATTCTCTTCTGAACTAGAAACTATAAATTACTGAAACTCTATTAATGACATTAAACTTCAATATGCATAATATACAAAACAGTGAATTCCTTGACTATGTGTATTACCTAATGATTTCCTTTATAATAAAGGGAAATGACTTCAAGAAGCAAAATAAATTTTATTTATAAAGGGACAATTTAAAGGTGATATTTGTCCTAAAATAGTTTGTACTAAGGTTAAATGTATACAATATGTGATACTGTTTCACATAGCTGATCCAATATTACATTTTAAAAACAAATAATTATCTGAGATCTTAGTATTGGGCCTGTATTAGTCCATATTCAAATGTTTTAAATTATATATGTGATTACTCTAACTACTTCAATAGAGAATGCTTATATATTAACCAAATGATAAATGACAGAAAACCAATTCAAATTTGCATAAATAAAAGAAAGAGCAAAAAAAGAAAGGCAAAAGAAAATGGGGCGAGGATTTAGCTCAGTGGTGTATGCATCTGCCTAGCAGGCACGAGGTTGTAAGTTTGATCCCCGGTACAAAAAAAAAAGAGAGAGAGAAAGAAAGAAAATAAGAGAAGGGGAAAACAAGAAACAAAACAGCAGATCTTGAACCCTTCTGCAATAGATGATGTGTTGGAGTTCCACAAAGATATAACCAATTAGCTCGCTCCCTTTCAAACACAGACACACACATATGCACATATAAAATAAGAATTGGACCATGAGCCGGGTGTGGTGGCGCATGCCTGCCTTTAATCCCAGCACTTGGGAAGCTGAGGTAGGAGGAGCGTTGTGAGTTCGAGGCCGGCTTGGGCTACAACGCAAGCACAAGGCCGGCCTGAGCTACATAGTGTGACCCTGCCTCAAAAAAGTAGGGCCGGGAGTTTGGCTCAGTGGCTTAAGTGCCTGTCTGGCAGGCGTGAGGCTGTGAGTTAGATCCCCAGTATCGCAAAAAAAAAAAAAAAAAAAAAAAAAAAAAAAAAAATTGGACCATGCATTTGTGGAAGCTGAGAAATCTCACAGTATCTGTCATCTACTGGCCAGAGAAACAAGAAATCTTGCAGTGGTGTGATTAAGTCCAAATGGGAAAGCATAAGGTTCAATAAGGAAAAGGGGGAAAGATATTGTAGTTAGACCCAAGTCCAAGCCTGAAGACGCAAGAACCAGGACCATCAGTGTCCGAGAGCAGAAGACAGATGTCCCAGCTCATATAGAGAGAACAAAAGTATCCTTCTACTTTTGTTCTTGTTGTTGTTGTGTTTGGTTCCTCAGCAGATCAAATGATGTATATTCACAGTGAGGTCAATCATTTTCACTCAGTGTGGGGTGGAAATACTAATCTCTCTGGAAACACTCTCAAAGATCACCCAAAGCTGTTATTTCACTGGCTGTCTCTCTCTCTTTGCATTCACACAGGCACACACACATACACACACATCACTCTTTTTCTTCCCCTACCAGTATTTCTGTCTCTCTGTTTAACTACCTGCTTATTTTTCTGCATGATTAACATTGGTAGTGCAATGCCTACTTTAATTTTAAAGCTTGAATCACAATTTAAGTTTAGCAATAAAATACATAAACAGGAAACTCTGATTGGTCCATCTTAGATTGGAATTCCCAACAAACTTGTCATAACAACATGAGGAATAAGATATTCTGATAGGCCAGCATCAGCATCACCCATCCCTATTGCTAGATTTAATGGAGGTGAGAATGAAGAAGGTATGCGTAATAAGTAACAATTAATATATAACATTACTGTTTACTTAGTATAGTTCCAGGAACATTTCCTATTATAATATCTCAAGGATTAAATAATGCGATAATTCTGACACAGTACCTTATTGTCTTCTTTTGTAGGTAAAGAAATCAAGGGCCAGAGAAATAATGTGCATAGTGAAGATACTATTCAAGTAATCTGACCTTATAATCGAATCATATAGTAAACATGGTAAATAAATATATAATATATTTTACCTTGCCTCCTACAACTACTTTATTTAAAAGTAATAAGAATACTGCAAAATATAAAACTCCAGATTTTAGATCTCCTACTATTGTCACCTGTATTCCTTTCTATGGCATTATATATATTAATTTCTTACTTCTCCAGAAAGTCCAAGGGAAAAATGCTTTATATAATTCTCTATTTAGCCATAACTATCATATAAAAAAACATACAAATAACATAGAAAAGACTGTTATAAAAAGAGAAAGTGATTTTAAAATAAATTTCCAATTCGATTACTAATATCTATAGTCCAAGATATTTTAATCATATGTAGGAGATCCACCAGATAATACTCATTTCCTTGGATGCCCATGAGATGTAAAGCACAAGGTGTTAGTCACATTTTTGAGAATCAGTGAGAAAGAAACTGCTTTGTTTGATGCCAAATTCACATGTTTAGTAATTATTTGCTGTTCATCTTGCTTCTTTATGTCCTTCTTCCTCAAATCTTACCAAGCAGAGAATGAGCATCTATGAGTACATTAGAAGTTGGCAATATGCAGTCATAAGTTTCTTTATGAGAAAATTAATAGCAGATAAAATAGCAATCCTTCATCAATATGTTGTCACTTACAGTAATGTGATAGGTTGATGAAAAAGTGAAAAAAATCTTTGATGCTATTATTTAACTAAAATCACATAGTCATTTAGATTAACAGACACACAAGTCTAGCTCTTATTGTAAAAATATGTATTTCTATAAGAAATATTTTATATGTGATAGTGTTATGGATTAAAAACTGGTGGTCAACTTAGAACCAGCTCAATTAAATCTGCATGGTGCTGAGTATAGATGGCCCACCTGAGGAAAGTTACCAGCATAAATAAAAATGTGGAGAAGAAGAACGAGGTGTTGTAGGTTCTCCTAAGTGTTGCTGTTTGGAACCACTGGTTCTCCTGGAGGAGCCTGTCATAGCTAGCTTCCCCAATATGGATTTTGCCATTATCGTTGGAGGAGCTCAGGACCTCATTGCTGAGAGTGGCTGTGGTTCACTTTGGAGGAGCTCTGCTCCTCACACTGAGCATTGCTTCCTGGCTCCAGAGGGGAAGAGGTGTGCTATTCAATCTCCAGGACAAGGTTGTCACACTGGGCTTCCTGACCTGTACTTGACTGTTCTCATCTTTGGAGGACCACAGGACCTCATTGCTGCTGAGGATGGCTGTGGTACTTTTCATGGAAGCTCTGGTCTTCATTTTGACTGTGACTTCTCGGCTCCAGTGTAGAACACTCAACCTACTGGCACAGCTCCTTCACCTCACTGGCATAGACTTTCTAGCTTCCACCACTGACCTTTGGCTTTCCCAGTGGAGATCCATAAAACAGACTGGCATGAGTTCTTATTGTGGGCTCTTAGACTTCCAGTTGGATTTGTGGGAGGCATTGTCATTGGCTCTGGGTCTTCAGCTGGACTCAGGTAGACTCAGTCAAGTCCATGTCATGATTACATGAGACTTGGCAGGGTCACAGGACGATACCCACAACTTTCCACCCCCAGATCCCCAAGGACACATGTATATCCTTTATACAAGAGACATTTAGTTCATTTCTAAGAGTTGCCACAGTTTCAGCATTGCTGAAAAGTCCAAGTCCAAAATCTCCTCTGAGATCTAAGGCAAACTCTTAACTGTAACCCCCTGTACAAATGAAAATGAGGTTAGACACATCCAACATGTAAAGGCACAAGATAAACATTACCATTCCAAAAGTTACACACAGGGGAATACAAAACATTGGAACCACAGCAAGTCCAAAATCCAGCAGGGCAAACAGTAAATCCTATAGTTGCAGATCCAGCATCTGAAACAATCTGTGGCAAATTGTGACCTCCAAAAGGCTTGAGTGACTCCACCCCCATGGCACTTTTAGGCGTTTTAACTCCAATAGCTTCTCTCATAGGCCCAGCCTACTCAATTCTTGCAGATTTCCTTAGATGATCCACGTTCCTGGCTTTTTTCAAACTTCTGGGTTCTCCAATGCATTCTTGGCTTCATGCTTATATCTTTATATATTGCCCTTTAAAGCCTGGGTGAAAGCTGCCTTAGCCTCAGAATTTGCACATTTTTTTTACACCTAAAACCAGTGCCACATGAATGCCACCAAGGTTCGCTGCCAGATGGAGCAGTAGCCAAGCTTTCCTCTCTCCTGATTGTAGGGGTCAAGTACCTGGAACACTGAGCTCTCTGAACCTGATTGTGAGGGAAACCTTGTCTATACCACTGCCATTCTGGAATCTGATGTGGCTGCCACAATTTTGAATCCTCCTGTGGCCTTCGTTGCCACTCTGGAGCATGATGCTCTGCAGCTTTCTCCACCAAGCAAACTCTTTCACATTTGATAATCTGAGGCTCCAAAGGGTGGAGGTGCACTGCTTCCTGGAATGCCCCCAGGCCATCATTTTTAGTTCTTTGTTCCTTCTCAGCAATTGAGGTCTCAGCTCTATCTTTACAGTTCACAGTTTTCTTGTCAAACTCACAATTTTTTTTATCATCCTGCTGGGCTCTTTGCTCTTGATTCACAACATAAATCTGGCTAAAAGCCCCCAGCAATAGCCAGGCCACTACCTCAACATTCAACTGCCTTGATATTTCTTATGCCAGATTAATCAGTCCTCTGCCCTTAATCTCAGTCTCAGGCAAAGTCTCTGGGCTGGAGCAAAACAGAGACAAACTTTCTTCCAAGCTGTAACACACATTGTGTGGAGCCCAACAACCAATGTAGTCCTTCTTCCCAACAGAAACATCCCAAACCTGGTCTTTACAGGTGAACTATCTGCCTTCTGTTCTCCTGAGCTCTGACCAGAATCTCCCCCTCAGAACAGCCTAAGCTGTTCCAGCACCACTCTTTCAGGCAACATCTCCAAACCTTTCCAAAGTCTTCAAGAGCCATTTCCAAAGGCTCTTGAACCACATGGTCAGGAGTAGTCACAGCAATGATCCCACTCCACTGGTACTAAATTCTGTCTTGGTTACTTTTCTCTCATTGCTGAGACAGAATACCTGATGCCCAAAATTAGGGAAGGAAAGGTTTATTTATTACAGTTCTTAGGGATTTCAGTCCATACTCAGTTGACTCCAAGGCAGCAGGGCATGGCAGGGCAGTCATTCATGGCATGAACCACAAGAGAGAAAAACACCTTCCTTTCACCCTTACACTGTATGTCAGCTCCACCCCGGGGCGGGTGCCACATTCACATCACCAATCCCAGTGCTGGACAACAAACCAATCATGAACACCAGACTCAGCTGCATCCATGTCATGATTACATGAGACTTGGCGGGGCCACAGGACCATACCCATAGCAGATAGTATGTAATATAAACCATAAAATGTTATATATAAATATATGTATATATTTATTTCTAAAAAGAATATGTGTTACATGTTTATATATGTTGAATAGTGTGAATCTTTATCATAAAATAAATATAACTAGCAAATTTTTATAAATATGTATAAGCCAGTAGTAACAGCAACTATGGTAAGCATTTTATTCAATGCTTACCAAATATCCTATGTTCTTTTTTATGTTAGTTATATGTATAATTTACTTCAATTTTCATAAAAATTTATGATATATAGTTTTATTATATCAATATCACATATTATGAAGTGTCCACATTCACATACTTAGTATGAAGTAGAGCCACGAGTTGAACTCACACAGAATAAACTCAATACTATGGCAAGAAATGGCAATGGCAAGAGAACAATGGAAAAATTGGTGTAAATAAATTATTCACTGCAAAAATGTATTTTTAAAACTCTAGAAGAAATGCTTTGCATTAGTTAAAGCATAGAAAAAAGCATTAAAAAATTAGTCATAGTTGCCACCTTGCAAATTCATTGAAAAGTATAATATTGATGGTTAGATAAATGTTTAAGGATGTAAGTTTTAATGTTTTCTTTTTAAATCTATTGGACTACTATAATATACCAACGTGCCCTACTTAGAAATATCTTAGGGTTATTATGCATAAGTAT
Organism: Dasyprocta punctata; assembly: GCA_004363535.1. Lineage (NCBI taxonomy): Eukaryota > Metazoa > Chordata > Mammalia > Rodentia > Dasyproctidae > Dasyprocta > Dasyprocta punctata. Next base: position 7,063 of record RJWM01036600.1, read on the forward strand.
CTCCCATTTCAGCACAAACGCAAGTGTTAAATATTAAATCAAAAGAAAATACTATCTTTCTAAATATCATGACTTCCATTTTTAACATGTAAACAGATATCTTCTACATAATGTTAAACTGAACATCACTCTCATCTTTTGCTTCTTTTTAAAAAACAGTTTTAGAGTGAGTTATTTTTCCTCAATGTACAGAAATCATATTCATTATTTGGAATAATACTCATCAGTGGATTTCTCCAAATACATGTATATACATACAACATTTGTGTATTTGTATTATGAGATAACAAGAAACTTTCAATGCTGCCATTTGAGATAATTTATGTTGAAAATCTAACATTTAAATGATAAGGAAAACTTAATATTATAATAGACTGTGACACATGAACATTTGCAAAATATTAACTATATAAATAGTTTTCAAATATTTATAGTAGCAGTGGAATATGTTGTTTAAATCACTATGCTGGGCTAATTTTATGAGTCTTAAAAATCTCAGGGGCTTGGTATTATGAAATAAATCATTTGATATCATAGGGACCTCTCAATCTGAATGTTCTATTACATTTGTCCCCTACTGGATTCAAGTGGTCAGAAATTTATATATCTTTGTGGATGAGATTGAGAATGTACAAAAAAACTTAATATGCTCATAGACACTGCTGGTGGAAGGTGACTGAATTGTGGGGACACTGTAGGTAAAAGTGATGCTAGGAGGTGGAACCTGTTTGGAGGAGGAGAGTCACAGGGGGCATGAGTTGGAAAGATGTATCTCCCTCTCCAGATCCCTCTCTCTTCTGCTTCCTGTCTGCCTTAATTGAGAAGCTTTCCTCCACCATGTTACAGACCATACAAGAACTAAAACTTCTGGAAGGTGAACCAAAATAACCCTTTCCTCTTTTAAGTTATGTGGGAGTGATGAGGAAATTGACTCAGACAGATTTGGGCACTAGAGAAGTGAAATCACTGATGTGACTACCTGATCGTGTGATTCAGTTGCTTTTGGAAGTGGTTTACTGGAGGAGTTTTGGAAGATGTCAAGATGGCAGCTGGAGAAGCAGCCCTAGAATGCTGTAAGCCCAGCTTGATAGGATAGTCTTGTCAGATCCCAGAAAACCAGAATTCTGATAAAAAGTAAAATGGCAAAGTCCAGGCACAGAACTTTTCAGTTGGGAACAAGGATTTCATTGACTGACAAACTCAAGACCATTTGAGTTATTCTCTGGCAGAAAATTCTTTACATTTTTCTTGTGTCCTGAAACTTTAAGGAAGACTGAGATAAAGAGTGGTAGACTAACAAGTGATGTGGAGTAAATTTCAAGACAGCCCAACACTCATGGATAATGCTGGGGCTTTTAGCCATGTTTATGGTGAAAATCAAAAGGGAAATACCCGTTTGAAAAGTTCTCAGCTTGGGAGGAGAACGAGAGGGGCTCCTCGCAGGGCCCCCACCCAGCCCGAGCAGCGCAGGCACCGATCAGGACTAAACATGGACTGCCTTCCGGGGTCCTGACCCAGGACCTTGGAGGAGAACGAGAGGGGCTCCTCACGGATCCTCCGCCCGGCCCTAGCGGCACCGGCATGCGGGCTTGGAATCAGGGACAACCCCCACCCCGGCAGCAACCTGCTGTTTCAGAGGTCTGGCTAAATTGATAGCAACCAAGGAACATCAACCAACTTTTGTAGACTCGGCCAGGCCTCTGGTCAGCAACCCAAGCGTCACTTTACAGGGGGCAATGTAGCAAGTATGGGGGATTCTCTTCTGTCTTGTCTTCTATTATTAATAAAATATTAAAAAAAAAAAGTTCTCAGCTTGGTCAGAAAGGAACTACCCACAAAGGTAGTCTCTTTGAGAGTGAGGTTGTTGAAAAGATTAAAAAGCCAAGTATGTTGCATTAAGACAATAGGATTCCTTGAGGGCATCCTGGGACTCATCAAGATCCCACTCTTCCTATGATAAGTGTTGAAAAAGTGAGAGTTGAAGTCTCAGGGAAATATCCTGTGGAAGAGCCACATAAGAAATTGATTCCTGAGGACTCAGTTCACAATGCTCAGCCATTGTGGTGCTCAGAGTCTTCTGTGATCATTATAAAATGGAGCCTGGACAGTGCTAGAGTTAGCAACAGAATTTGGCATTATTCACATGGTCCTGGTTTTATGAACATTCAGGATGTAAAAGCTATGGGGTCAGAGTGTCTTCCACCGAGATTTCAAATTTCTGGGAGTCTAGGCAGTGTTCCACAAAAGATGAGTTTATAAAGCTATGATAGTGAATCCAAAAGTGCAATGGGGAGCCTAAGAAGCCAAAAGTGCAGTGGAGAGCCCAGAAGGGTTTCAGTCCACATCACTTTGCCTGGCTGTGTAAATTCCTTTCACTATGTCTTGCCTCCTAAAGGTTCAACCACCTTTCCACAGTGCCACAAATTAGGAACCATACTTCTGTCCTTAGGAGACATTTTGAAGGTGACTGAGTCAGGAAGACTCTATATTTATCAGTGGATTAATAAACTGATTAATTCATAAATTACTGTCCTGTCAGAAGGTGGGAACTATTTGAAGATGGGTCACTTGGTCATAATTTAGAAGGGGGTATATTTATTCCAGTTTCTCCCTTTGTTCTTTTTCTGCAACCTGGCTACCATAGGATGAACAGAATTTTCCACTCTCCCTTTCCATCTTCCCATCTCTTCCTTTGAGCTACCCAAAAATGCACTGACTGAACCCTCTGAATCTGTAAGTCAAACTAAGTTTCTCCTCCTTTAAATTGTGGGTACCAGGTATTTTGTCCCAGCAACAGCAAAGTAAATAATAGAACAAGTAGTACATTATTAATTTTAAGTACAGTACAGATTTCTTACCAATAAAATATGTCAAAAATTTAATGTAACATCGTATTTTTATCTCAGAATATAAAACATTTGAGAGAAGACAATGTACTTCAAAGAGAATATTAATGCTATATATAATTGCCCTGATATTTAGTGATAAATATGAAAATCATAATATGATTATTTTCTCTACTATATTAAATGATTTAAGTAGAAATTACTCAGAATAATAAAGTCATCAAACTTTTGAAAGTCACTGTTTCAAGATAAATTCAAGTTCTTATAAAATGACATTCCTTTGTCTATGAAATTTGCATATTTCTGAAATTGATCAGTGCTGTCTGATATAGTGTAAATGTTAACTAACCTTTTTCATATCTCAGCTATATCAAACATTGAAGCTAATGCTTTGAAATGTTTTCATGTTCGTCTCATTATAATGGTTAGAAAATCAAGCAAGTTGTCAGATCTTTCATTTAAATTCTGTATGGTTGACAGTTACCTGCAGTTACTTGTGGAGGCCTCATGACAGCATATTTGACAAAATGTAAAGCTACTTGTACCTTGGCTACCTAAAATATACCTAAGCCTAATTAATTGAGTCAATTAATCCCTCAGAGTCTCAATCTTGTCTCCTAAATGTAGATATTTAGATGAATGGTTCCCAAAGGTCTATTTACAAGCCTCATACTGAGTTACTTCAAAAACAATCAACTGGAAATCTAGACTAAAAATACAGACTCTTCAAAAAAAAATTCTCAGACTCAAAGACCTACTCCAGACATGTTGAATTAAAAATCTCAAAGTCTCTGGTTAGAAAGTTCTCTGGTTGATTCTGCTATAAAAGCAACCAAAAAAATCGCTGGACTGAACGAACTCCAGGCTTTTCTCACTACACTAACATTCAGTGATACTGCATTTCTAGGTTAGTGGAGAATATTAGGTTCAAATCAATTTTCTCATTTCCTGTAAGACAGGAAATTTGGTTTATCTCCACATATACAATATGGTGTGAACAAGTTTAATTTTGTTTGAAAGCACTGAATAAACAAAATGAGTTTCAGATTTAAAGCCAGGTGCATTCTCTGTCTCTGTCTCTCTCTCTCTCTCTCTCTCTGTCTCTCTCATCTCTCCCTGTCTTCCAAAATAGCTTATTAATATCAATAGCACAGTAATCTAGTTACTTAATCATAGCTATCAAAGCAATCTAGTAGCTTAATCAAAGGTATTCAATAAATACTTGCCAACTATACATAATTGACCTCCAAGTAAATTCCACACAGATTTCAAACATAGTTTTGCCTATGCCTAACACAAGTACCTCATAACTTATGGAAAATCCATTTAATAATTAAACTTGGTGGTAAAACCAACCTTTCCAATGTGCTTCTTACTTCCTACAAGTATCTTTATACTTTTTAAAGTATCTTTGAGCCACTGAAGTTCACAGAATTAAAATAGAATTGAAAGACTATTAAAAAAGACAAGAGGTTCCAGTCCCAGGTATGTCACCATTTAGTAATGGGGTGAAAGGTAAACCATTTTCTTCTCTGAATCTTATTCTTTCATTGCTAAAAAGATGAAAAGAATACTACTGCTTCGTTGAATTTCCATGCTCAATAAATAAAATGCACTAAATATGCTTAAAACAGGGATCTGGGGATATACTACAGTATCAGAGTGTTTGAGTAGCATGCCAGCATGCAGGAAGCCCTGAATTTAATCCATAGTACACTAAAAAGAATTTAAAAGTACAGAATAATCCATAACATGTAAAAGTATACAATACTAATTTTGTACTCTCATCACTAATTTTAATGAGGATCAAACAAGGTTTTATGTCAATTTTTTTTAAACTAAAATGTACTGTTTTTCATTTGCTTGGAAACTATTTTTCTTCAGATTTTCCACTATAAAAATATGAAGCATAGTATTTATAATTTCAAACTAGCTTGTCAATTTGTTCTACTAATGTGTAAGACGCTGTGTGGGTGTTAGTCATATAAAACTGCAACACACCAAAGCATTCTTGGTATTTTGGAGAATACTAAAATAGAAGAAAAGCAGCACAAATGCCTGTGGTCAAAATGACCAGTGGTGGCAATCAAAGACATTCCTATCATGAGAAACTGACTGTACCTTACCCCCTTGATTCTGGCCCCATATGTCAGTTATGCCATAGGGTTAAGGACCTGAAGCCAAGCTTCTTACTGATGGCCCAGCCTTTGCCACTTCAAAGCTTTGCTCACTTGATTATACCATCTGTGTTAGTCAGCATTCTTGTTAGTGAGAGAAATATTTGATGTTCAAAATTCAAAGAAAGAATTTAATTTGTGTCACACTTTAACAGTATTCACTCGATGGTCAGTTGACTTCAAGACAAAAACATCATGAAATAAACACCATGAAAAATCATGAAAAGGTATAGCAAAGCACATATTATTTTTTTCATGGTGGCCAGGAAGCAGAACAAGGGAACAGTACCAGAGAAGAAAGGATCAGGAACCATAAATAGTATGGAGTCACACATCAATACCCCAATCAGACACATGAAAAGTATGTTTTACTAATCTCATAGGTGGTTCCCAAGCCAACCAAGTTAACAGTTAGTCTTCACCATCACATTTCACCACTTGATGCATGGACACAACTCTTTAAACCATGATCTTCAAATATAATAATAAATTCATAATTCCACCTAACATGATGCAGCTGTCTTCCACACAACCTTACCAAAGTCTCAGCAGTAGTGGCATTTTTGAAAGTCTAAGTCAAAACTTTTCTGAGACACAAGACAAACTCTTAGCTGTGAACTGTGGTACAAATTTTTAAAAGTTATGTAATCCCAAGGTATAATCACACAAAGCAAATATTTCTTTTCCAAAATGGAGTAGAAAAGAATCAGAGCAAAACAAAACTGAAATGTAGCATGGCAATCATTAATTCTATAGTTCCGTGTCCTACATCCAGGCTACATGCTGATAAGATGTGGGTTCCAAAGGGCTTTAGCAGCCCTAACATTTTGGGTTTATGAGTTGTAGTGCACATGGCCTCTCTCCTGGACTAGCTCTTCTCACAGCCTTTAGCTTTACTGTCAGACATTCCATATTTCTCATCAGGTCTCCACTGCACCTCTCGCTTCATTCTCATAGCTTCATGCTCTGTCTTTTCCGGGACTCCTTCCCTTGCCTTTCAGATTAAAATCTGGATGGAAGCTTTGCAGACACCACAATTCTTGCATTCAAGATTTCATATGTTCTACCTTCATTATTGTGTAGTTGAAAATAGTTTTTCATTGTGATGTTACTTTATAATATTTGAAAAACCAAAGCAAGTCACATGACCATGCCAAATTTTAATGGAGTGGAGAAATAGACTGTACCCTTACAAATTAAAGGGGCATCAATGAATATTTTCTGAATACTAATTTTATCAAATACATTTCCAAATGGTAAATACAGATGTAACTCCAAAAGTATGGTATGTGTCTTAGTTACTTTTCGCTCGTTGCCGAGACAAAATACCTGACACCCAAAATTAGGGAAGGAAAGGTTTATTCTTACAGTTTCTCAGGAGTTTCAGTCCATAAAGTGGGCTCCAAGGCAGCATGGGATGATGGGGTTATAGTTCATGGCGGCTGCAAGCTGCAAACCGCAATCCGCACTGGCGAGAGAGAGGGTGGCAGAAGAGGAAGCCGGGAAGCAAGCAAGAGGAAGACCCACCTTCCCTTATACTGTATCTCAGCTCCACCCCTGGGCGGGTGTAGCAGTCACGTCATTAATCCTGGTGTTAGACAACAAACTGATCACAAGCATCAGACTCAGCCCCATCAAAAGTATGAGGACTTGGGGGTACATAGCATATCCTATACAGTATGCATAATCAATTCAGAATGATTAAATGTGATTGTTATGGCTTGTATCTAGATGTCCCTCCAAAGCCATACGCAGTCATGGGTGGGGCTTTTATAGAAGTGGTTGAATCTAGAGTATGTGATTGATTCATGGTATAATGCTAGGATTAATGTTGGGTGTTTACTAAACCACTGATTGAAATGGCACCACCCTAATCCCCCTAGACTGGATACAGTATAAGGGACAGAGCAGGGCTCATCTTTCCTTCCCTTTTTGCTTTTACTACCTCGTGGGCACCATGAACTGTTCTCCTCTGTGACACCCCTCTGCCATGTGCCATTCTACCTTGGAGACAACCAACTATGGACTGAATCCTCTGTAAAATCTGAGTTTAAAAAAAAAACTTTCTTCCTTTAACTTTGGGTTTTGGATATTTTGTCTCAGCAACAACAAATGTAACTAAAGCCATGATTGAAATAGTGATAGAAGTAGACAAGATCATTTTACCATTTGAAGCACTTTCAGCACATTGGCTGCGATTTATTTTCTTTTTTCATTCTCAAAGAAATGTAAGTATGACATTAAGGAATCTTTATGCTCACTGTTAAGAAACTGGCTTTTCCAGTAGAAAAGCTCTTACTTAGAAATTCAATGTAAATACTGAGCAGAGCAAAAGGTAATAGGTGGTAGGAAGTTAGACCTTTCTCAAGTAGGAAAAGGATAAAGAGAATGAGTAGGAGGAAGAAGAGAAAGTGATGAATAAAGAATTAAGATATGTTATGTACATGTACCAATTCCTCATAAGGAATATAATCATGATGTGCTACAAACACTCTCTAATTAAAGAGAAAAAAATGTAAGTTTATGTCATTGAAATGTCCATTCCAGTAGAATTCTTTCACAACGAACAGGTGCCATGCTACTTAGCAATTCTTAAAGCAAATCAGAATGTCAAGTACAGCATGATAAAAAGTAATTTTAAGTACTTTATTTGTATAGCTAGTTTTTTATTTGTAACAAAGTATCCAATATTTTTATAATGATATTGATATAAAGAACTGAATTGTTCATACACATTCATGGGATCTTAGTAATTTTGATTTATCGGCTTAGCAAGCTTGCTCCAAATACTTACCTGAAAGAAAAATCTATATTGCTTTAGCTTTACAAAACTACTTATAGGAGTAATTCACATTGTATTTTGTTAGAACTTATTACTTATAAAGAAATACATATTTGACATAATTTAATCTTTTGACTACTAAAATAATAAGAAAGAAATATGCAAGTGCAATAAAGATAGAAAGTTTTAAAATAACTGTTTACTAAGGATTTTCTCTGATTTTCAGAAATTGCTAAAATTCAGGAAGAACTTTAGTTTCTCCATAGCACCCTGAATAGACAGTGATAGAAATGTTTAACCTGATTTAAACATTATACAATGTATACATGTACTGAAATAGCACATGGTATCCAGTTAACATGTGCAAGTTTTATGCTTTTTAGTATCAACTAAAAATAAATTTAATTTAAAAATCATGTATTTCTAGTAACTTACTTGTCTGTTTTACTGAAAGATCAGAAAATTCAGACACTTTTCAATCTTGAGCATTTCAACTTCACTCCAAATATTAGAACATCTGATGTGAACTCATTGGTAAGTAACTATTGAACAGTCTTTCTAAGGAAAGATTTCTGGAAGAATTTAGAGTTATAATTCCAGATGTAGGCACAACTCTATACTGCTTTCATTTGATATGAGCACATTCAAGGCTATGTCACTCCTAAGTTATTAACTATCTATGTGTAAAATAAATGGTTTTTCTCACTTCAAGAAATGACAGCCCAAATTGTAACATCAGCATCTCTGTTCAATTGGGTGCAGTGAGCAACTGGAACAACTTAAACTGTGGTCTTTTGTGAAGAGTATCTTTTTCTTCATAAATTTCTTATATTTGATACCGGCCTCTGACACACACTTTATTTGTTCAATAGCAAAGATGTTAGTGCTAAACTATTTTCTATTTTACAAAGTGATGTGTTAAATTTTAAATGACTCTCACTAGAAATAATAGTCTACTAATTCAATATGAAATGAGCATTTAATGGAACTCTTAAAAGGATAGAAAGTTCATGAACATCAAGGAATAAAATCCTAAAATATACTTGATAGGAGGCTATTACACATAAGTAGTTTAAATTTGATGAGCTAATGGGAATCACAATGGACTTGAGCCTGGGTATGGGCAATCGCTACTACACCACTGGACAGTTTGAGACACTCATTTCAGGCACGTTACCTTCTATGTTTAAACTTCCTAATCATAAAATAAGAATGCTTCCTGGATGAGTTCTTATACCCCTTCTATTTTTCAACTTCTTTGATTTTCATAAAGAGAGTATGATAGTTTCTATTTTCAGATTATATGTTTGAACCTGGGAGAATTTGTATTGCAACACTTGAAATTCAACCAAGCATGAATAATAACTAGTGAACCAACTTTTAAGATTATATGCGGGTGTTTCATTACCTAGTGTAGAAATTTATTTTGCATCTCAAGGACAAAGTGACATTTGCATATATTAGGAAGTCAGAAAGACTTTATTTTTGAAAATTGTACAGTGTCGTGAAAAACAGTAACAAAGTAGGCTTTTTTCTAGTTATTTGGTTATTTTAGGTAGAAACTTTCTGTCTTGAAGTTACTTAAAATGTATATTTCATGTGAGAAATGACATTTACTAGAATTGTATTAAATAAAATCTGAATTTTACCACAAATTTGAAGTAATTCTTTGCACAGATTAGTTTCCATTGACTTTTGCTTTTTAAGGAAAGAGCAATGGTAGATTTTAACTGAAGTGCATTTATTGTATTTCTGTTTTCTCTTTCTTTTTTCTTTTCTTCTATTGGTATTTTTTCTGTAATACATAATAATTACATTCATCTTGAGGAAGTGGTACATATTCATACTGGATCTCAATCATTTTTACTTTTCATTCCTTTTGTAGCCTCTCGTCTGCCCCAACCTTGGATGAGCTAAAAATCATGTATCTCTAATGGAAGATTAACTTTAATGATTTCCAGCAGTTAAGTTAATAGGATTCTATTCATATAGATAGTTATATACCACTTGTTCAGTTCACATACATGCACATATTTTTCCATCAAATCCTCAAAGCGTACTTTCTCTCTGAGGCAAATTTGGTTATGAAGAATTGTATACAATGGAAAGAAATTGAACTCAAATCCAAATTTGTGTATAAAGAGAAAAAAAGTTCTATCACTTTAATTTTACATTGATTGCACTACAGGTAGGAGGAAAGAGGTGAAATATAAGTACATCCTCATATCTATTGTCAATAAATAGTTGTCTGATTTAAATATCATAATTAAATAAAACCTGAAAAATGTCCATCAAACACAAGATCATTAAAATACAAACTTACAAGAGTAAGAGCTGATAATCTTAAATCTTTTTTCTACTAAATGTAAAAGTATTACTTATTTCATTTAGTCATTTAGGCTCAAAACTCATTGAAAAATAGCAAAAATTGCTACCTGTTCACCCATTCTCTTCTTGTGTACATAGTTTAGCCTCATACCTTAGACTCTGAGTCTAGATGTGATCTATGACCAAGAGAGGTGTTCCACTCCCCGACTTAAAAAACTAACACTTTGCATGTATAAGACCCCTCATCTTTCCCAATTCAAAGACAATCTGGAGATACAACTGCAGACATAGAGAAACAAATACATCAAGTTCCAAAGCAAGTATTTGGTATTTCATGTAAGTGTTACCTTTCTTAACAACAACAAAAACTTCCTCTTAAACTGTGATGATACTTTGAATTCTAGAGAAAGAGAAATAGAGAATTATTACTTGTTCATTCAAAAATAGCTTAACATATATAATTTGAGAGATGATAAGACTGAAAAAATTGTACAGTCTTCTCATAACTTTAGCACCTTCTGTTCTTGTCCACAACTCTTGCTAAATTTAAGCTGTGCCATCAATGGCTGCTAAACCATAAAAAATATTTTCTCCTTTTTCTCCCTTTTCCAAGAAATATGTTTTATAAATTATTTTTTTTGCAATGTTGGGAATCTCACTTTGGGTCTCCTATGTGCCTAACAAAAGCTCTGCCATTGAACTAACCCTTAAGAATATATTTGATCATCTCTCCTGGATGTCAGTTGGTCATTTGGCTGATGCCATCTGCTAATGTTCTATTAAAATCATGCCTTTCTTCCCCAAATTAAACCCTTCTTTGTAGCATTTCTCTGTCCCAGAATTCTAAATAAAGACTGATGTTCACTGATGTTCTGGGTAACATTCTTCTACACCACGTTGTCGCCATGCTATGCTGGAAACATAATAATAAAGTACGATATCATCACTGTTTCCAGGAAGTTTATCATCTACTGAGGGACAGAGACACACAGCTGTCCTATGTGATTACTCATATTTTAAAGTTATGTATGAACTGATATAAAATCATAAATGAGTGAATAATGAATTTCCTTGGAGCTCACCAGAATACAACCTGGTGAGAGAAATGTCTTTTACAGAGAAAAAATCACACACCTATGAAAAAAAGCTATCCAAAATGGAGGTGTTTTAGAGGCTTCTCAGTAAATGGCTCCCAGAACTGTACAAGCAAGAAGTGAAGGAG
>RJWM01036601.1:0-17978 GCA_004363535.1 Dasyprocta punctata
TCTGTGATTCATTTGATGAACAATGTATTTTATCTTGAAACAGAGATCATCCTGCCCCATCCAGATCCTGCCAAGGTCTACTTATTTGTCTAGATTCAATGAGAGGAAAGGAGAGCAGAACTTTGCTAGAGCAAAGAACACTTCAAAACAATCTTCTGAGATGGTATTTTCAAGGGACATTTAGTCACTCTGCAGTGGAAAGGATGGAGTCTTATTTTCTAGGTTTGAGTTCCAGAAGAATTTAGGGGCTCAAGACTTTCGAAAGTAATTGCCCACATATCTCATTCATATTTTAGTGTCTTTTTTCTTTCCTAATTTTGTGAAAGACACTTGCTACCTCTGTGAATTCAGGTTCCATTGCAACTTTGCATCTCTTTAAGCCAAACCTTAGAACCAATTTGCAGCAAAGCTTGTGCTCTATTTGAAAAATAAAAATGAGAGTAATTTTGTTTATTGCTTAGAAGTCTTCAGATTTCATACCACATCCTAAATTAAGAGTTGGCTTGTGTAAATTGGTATTTTCCCCTCCTTTACTCTCCTGTTCTTTTAAAAATTCATTTCTTCTTTTTAATTATCACATAGTTGTGCATATTTATGGGATACAGTATGATATTTCAATACATATAAAATGTATATTAAGAGTTTTCATTCTCTTATCAGTTTTTATGTTTGGGATCTTCAAACTCATCTCTTCTAAACCTACATTAAATATATAATATTTTATTGTAAACTAAAATGACTCTATTGTCCTATAAAGCACAGAATGTATACCTCGTAGCTGTAGTTTGTTGCCCATTGTCCAAATTGCCAGAATTTCTTTCTCCTTACCCTCTCTATGCTCTAGCAACTACTTCTCTACACTCTTTCACTTTAAGATAATCTATTTCCCATATTTGATATACCAACTCATATTTGTCTGTCTCTAGCTCATTTCATTTAACATAGTATTTTCCAGTTCCATTTACCTTTTGCCGAAATCACAAGATTTCTTTGTGTGTGTGTGGTGGAATAATGGTCTATTGTGTATGTATATATTTTCATTATTGTTTCATCTTTTGATGGATACCTCAGTTGATTCTACAATTTGTTCTTGCCTATTGTGAATAATAGCCAAGTTGATCTTGCCTATTGTGAATAATATTGCAATAAACATGGTAGTATAGCTATTTCTTTGGCATGGTTGTTTCATTTCCTTTGGATACATACCAAGAATTATGACAGCTGGATCTTTTTTTAGATTTTTGACTGTCAATTTACCTTCCCTCCAACAGTGACAGAATTCATTTTTCTCACTGAAAGCCTAACTAGACAACAGAAAACAATTTTGGGCAGGTTTATAGTTCTCCAATTTATATTTCTACTTCATTTAATCAGAAATTGTTACTGTTTTTTATGCCATTCTGACTTGGGTCAGATGATGTCTCTTGGTGTTTTTTATGCGCATTTCTCCATTTTCCTATGATTAATTATGTTGAACATTTTTAATATTTTATTTTAAAGAGTGAAAAAAAGCAAATAAAAAGATGAGAAAAACAAGAAACAAAAGAGACAAACAACAACGGAAAACCCAAAACAATAACACTATAGGCTTTCAAAACAAGATGAGAGGAACTTTAACAATGGTTATTATTTTGCATAGTACTCTTCAAAAGAATTACTCAGATTACCAGATATAGACATGCAAAATCGATCTAATGCTAAGTGTGTTAACTGTTCTGTTCCAAGAACTAATAGAAGCCGGGCGTGGTAGCGCACGCCATTAATCCCAGCACTCAGGAGGCTGAGGTAGGAGGAGTGTTGTGAGTTCGAGGCCAGCTTGGGCTACAACGTGAGCACAAGGCTGGCCTGAGCTACACAGTGTGACCCTGCCTCAAAAAACCAGGGCCAGGAGTTTGGTTCAGTGACTTAAGATGTGAGGTTGTGAGTTCAATCCCCGGTGCCGAAAACAAAAACTAATAGAATTAGTAATATAATCTCTTAGCTATTTTATGTACACATATACAAATTTATATCTTTTTTTCTTTTCCCTTCCTTCTTTACTCCTTTTCCATATCCAAGTTATTTTTTTTCCCTTTGAGCAGTTTCTTAATGTTTCACAATATTTATTGAAGATTTTGGATCATATTTACTCTTTCAGTTTATTACTGTAAGAAGACATATGATATTTACACATATGGGTTTGATTTATTTCACTTGTGAATATGGTCTCAAGTCACATCCATTTACCTACAAAAGTCTCAATGTGATCCTTCTTTACAGCTGAGTAATACCCCATTGTTTAATAATACTGCATCTTTTTCATCCATTCCTCAGCATTTGGGTTGTTTCCAAGATTTGGCTATTACAAATTGTGCTGCTATAAACATGGGTGCATATATATCACTGTGGTATAATGTTTTCAGTTCTTCTGGGAATATGCCCAGAAGCGGGATAGCTGGGTCAAATGGGACCTCTAATCCTAGCTTTCTAAAGAAACTGCAGACTGATTTCCACAGTGGTTGCACCAGCCTACACTCCCACCAGCAGTGCAGAAGAGTTCCTTTTTCCCCATAGCCTTTTTAGCATTTGACATTGGTGGATTTCTTCATCCTGGCCATTCTTTCTGGAGTGAGATGGAATCTCAGTGTTGTTTTAATTTGCATTTCTCAAATGACCAATGATGCTGAACATTTTTTCATATATTTATTTGCCATTTGTATTTCTTCACTTGTGAAGTGTGTATTCATCTCAGATGCCCATTTTTGAACTGAGTCTTTGGATTTCAGGGGCTTGATTTTTTTTTAATTCTTTATATGTTCTAAATAGAAGTCCTTTGTCTGAGGGACAGTTGATTAAGATTTTTTCACAATTCATGGGTTTTCTTTTCACTCGGTTGGAGAGTTCCTTTGACATGCAAAAACTTTTTAATAATATGAGATCCCAGTTGTTGATTCTTGGAAGTATTTTCCGTGCAGTTTGATTTTTGTTCATGAATTCTTTGCATATCCCTATGTCTTCAATATTTCAACCTATTTTGTCTTCCAGCAGATTTAGAGTTTCTGTTTTAATATTTAGATCCTTGAACCATTTTGACTTTAGTTCAGTGCATAGTGATAGGTATGGGTTTAGTTTCAGTTTCCGACATATGGAAAGCTAGTTTTACCAGCGCCTCTTGTTAAAGAGGCTATCTTTTTTCCAGTGAATATGTTTAGCCCCTTTGTCAAAGATAAGGTGACTGAGTGTGTTTGTAGTTGTGGTTGAATCTTCTAATCTGTTCCATTGATCTTCAGGTCTGTTTTGATTACAGTACCATGCTGATTTTATCACAGTAGCTTTATAGTATATTTTCAAGTCAGGGATTGTGATGCCTCCTGCCTTACATTTGTTGCTCAGAATTATCTTTGCTATTCTAGGTGTCTTTTGGTTCCAGATGATTTTTAGGAATAATTTCTTTAGATGTGAGAGGTATGCTAATGGTATTTTAATTGGAATTGCATTAAGTCTGTACAACAATTTCAGGAGAACAGCCATTTTCACAATGTTTGTTCTTCCTCTCCATGAACAAGGAAGGTCTTCCCATTTTCTGAAATCCTCTTTGATTTCTTTTTTCAGAGTACTGTTATTTTCACTGTATACGTCTTTTACTTCCTTTATTAGGCTGGGTCCTAAGTGTTTCATTTTTTTTTTTTTTTTTTTTGATGTTTTGAAGGGTGTGGTTTCCCTTAGTTCTCTCTCAGTGAGTTTGTTGTTTGTGTACAGGAATGCTATTGATTTTTGAGTGTTGACTTTGTATCCAACTATATTACTGAATTTGGTTATTACATCTAGAAATCTTTCAATGGATTTTGGGGGGTCTTCTATGTACAGTATCATGTCATCTGCAAATAATGACAATTTAACTTCTTCATTTCCTATTCTTATCACTTTTATTTCTCTATCTTGTATAATTGCTCTGGCTAATGTTTCCAGCACTATATTGAATAGAAGTAGTGACAGTGGACAAAGTTGTCTTGTTCCCAATTTTAGAGTGAAAGTTTCAGTTTTTGACCATTTAGTATGATGCTGGCTGTTGGTTTGTCACAGATGACTTTATCAGATTGAGGTAAAGACCACCTATTCTGACTTTCCATAGATTTTGTTTTTTATCATGAATGAGTTTTGGACTTCATCAAAACCTTTTTCTGCATCTATTGAGATGATCATGTGATTTTTGTTTTGGTTCTAGTGACATGGTGCATTACATTTATTGATTTGTGTATGTTGAACCATCCCTGCATTCGTGGGATGAATTCCACTTGGTCGTGGTGTATAATCTTCTTGAGGAATTGCTGTATTCTGTTTGCCAGTAATTTTTTTTTGAGGATTTTTGCATTTATGTTCATTAGGAAGACTGGACTGTAGTTCTCTTTTTTGGTTGGGTCTTTCCCTGGTTTTGGTATTAGGGTAGTATTTGCTTCCAGGAATGAGTTAGAGAGATTTGCTTTACTTTCAATTTCATTGAAGAGTTTGAGGAGTGTTGGCATTAAGTTTTCCCTAAAATTCTTGTAGAATTCACCTGTGAATTCATCAGGGCCTGGGCTTTTCCTTGTTGGTAAGGTTCTAATTACATTTTCAATTTCATTAACTTAAGTAGGGTTATTCAGCAGGTTTACATCTTCTTGATCCAGCTTTTGTAATTCATTTGTTTCTAGGAATCTGTCCACTTTTTTGTAGTTTCTTTTGCCATTAATTTCCAGTTTCATGCATTATGATCAGATAATATATGTGTGGGATATTTTCATTTGGGATTTACTTAAGCATGACCTATGGGCTAGCATATGATCAATTTTAGAGAATGTCCCATGTGAAGCTAAGAATATGTACTCTGATGTTTGTGGGTGGAACACTGTATGTGTCCACTAAGTTCATTTGTTCACAAGCTTGATTCAATTCTGCTATATCTTTGCTGATTTTTTGTCTAGTCGATCTGTCTCTGTGTCAATGGGGCGTTAAGTTCTCCCGTTATAATTGTGTTACTGCTTATTTGATTTTTCATGTCTATTAATATTTGTTTTATATAGCTAGGTGCTCCCATATTTGGTGAATATATACTTAAGATTGTAATCTCTTCCTCTTGAAGTTTTCCTCTAGCCAGTATGCAATGACCTTTATCTTTTTTGATCATTCTTGGTTTGAAGTTCACATTGCCTGCAAGCAGAATAGCTACACCTGCTTTTTTTTTGGGTGGGGGAGTTCCTATTGCATGAAATATTGTTTTACATCCTTTGATTTTCATTCTATGAATTTCCTTTTGGGTTAGATGGGTTTACTGCATGCAGCATCTAGTTGGATGTTGTTTCTTGATCCATTCTGCCAGTCTGTTTGTATTAACTGGTGAATTGAGACCATTTACATTAATGGTTATAACTGATATATATTGGCTTATTTTTGTCATGTTATCTTTCTACTGTTGGTTCTTTACCTTTCCCCTTTGTTTACTTGTTTTCCCTGCTTGGTGTTTTTTTTTTTTTTTTTCTGTTGGTATTTTTGAAACCATAGTCATTTTTGTCTATCTAGAGTATCTTTCAGTATTCTTTGTAGGGCTGGTTTGGTTGTCATGAAGTACTTCAATTGTTCTTTGTCATGGAAGTATCTTATTTCTCCATCAATACTGAAGAACAGTTTTGCAAGTACATCGATCTGGATTGGAAGTCATTTTCTTTTAGAATTTGAAATACTTCACTCCATGCTCTTGACTTGATATCTTGTGCTGAGAAGTCTGCTGTGATTCTGATGGGCTTTCCTTTATAAGTGATTATTTTTCCTTCTAACAGCTTTTAATATTCTGTTCTTATGTTGAGCTTCTGGGACGTTGATCATTATATGTCTGGGTGTAGATTTATTTTGTTTATGGCTAATTGGAGTTCTATATGCTTTACTTAACTATAGGTCACTTTCTTTTCCCATGTTTGGGAAATTTTCTGCTATTACTTCTGTAAATAGTCTTTTTATATCATTTGTGTTGTGACCTTTTTCACTTATACCTATCATCTTTGTATTGTCTTTCTTTGCATCATCTTGCAACCGTTGAGTTGCTATTTCCTTATTCTTTGTCATTTTTAAAAGATCTTTCCTTTCCTGTTCAGCTGCAATCTTGTCTTCAAGGTCTGAAACTCTGTCTTCACATTCCTCCAGGTGGTTTTGGCAGTTTTTGATGGAATTTTTGATTTCCTGTATATCTCTTTGAATCTTTTTCATGCATTCTAATTCTTTCTTGTACTGTGCATTCAATGTTTCCAACATTTTCTAGTGCTCCTCTTTTTTTTTAAACTATGACTTCTTTAGATGTGTTCAGCATTTCTTCATTATGCTTATCATTTCTTCTTTTATTCTGATCTGACTTCTTTTACAGCTTCATGGAGTTGTTTCTTTGCTTCAGTTGCTAACATTTCAGAAGTTTCAGGTGTATGGCTTACACTTTCTTCTATGCCCATGTCTCCTAGACTTGTTTGGGATGGGCTGTAGGTTTGAGATTGCATTTTGCCCTTTTGTTTTGTCATTTTCCTGTATTCCTCTGTGGCAGCCGAATGCAAAGTCTCAGTTGCTTCCTGGGTTGAGGATGGCTGTCTGTACTGGAGGGGCTTTCCCCAGCTGAGTGAGGATCATTAGCATGTCTTATCAGGTCCCAAGTGGCACTCAAAGTCTCCTGGGATGGGTGGGATATGTAGGGCAGACCTTCAGCAGGCCCCACACAGTGCACCAAGGGTCCCCAGTAGCATGGGGTCCCTAGGTGGAACCCTACCAAGTCCCAAGTGGCACACCAAGGCTCCCTGGATAGGTGGATTATCCTGGGTAGGCCTTCAGCAGGTGCACAAATGCTCCTTGGCTTCTTGGGGTTGCTGGCAGGGCCCTACCAGGTCGCTACCAGGTCCCCAGCATGTACAAAGGCTGCCCAGCTAGGTGGAGTATGCTGAGCAGGCCTTCAGCAGATGCCACAAGGCTCATCAAGGCTCTCCAGTTGCTTGGGGTTGCTGGGCGGGGCCTTACCAGGTCCCAAGTGGCACACTGATGCTCTCTGGCCTGTTGAACACTTTTTCATATGCTTGCTGGCCATTTGTATTCATTCTTTCAAGAAATGTCCATTCATATGATTTTCCCATTGTAATTGTTTTATAGGGTTTGTTGAGGTTTTATTGACTTTATTAATGATTCTGGATTTTAATCTCTTGTCAAATGAATAGTTTGCAAATATTTTCCCCCATTCTGCATGTTTTCTTTTCACTTTCTTGATTGTTTCTTTTGTTATGCAGATAAAATCCCATTTGTCTATTATTGCTTTTATTACCTGTGATTTGGGATCTTATCTAAAACACTGCCCATACTTATGTCTTGCAATGTTCCCCCTATTTCTCTAGGGTTTCTATAGCAGATAACTAAATTCACAATAACATGTCTTTCAAACTCAAGAGCAATTGTGTCGTTATCCTGCCCACCTGATGAGAGTCTTAGTAATTATGGTGTTATACCTCCACCACACTGCAGAGTCCTTGATATTACCTGGCTGGTGATCAATTCAGGAAGCTTATGATAAATTTCTTAGGACTAGAATTGTCCTAACTCATATTAGACTCTCTTATAAAAAGACCCTGAGACAGGATTTGAATTAACACAGCTTATTTGGAAGGTGAACTTGAGAAACATCAGTAGGTGAGTATAGAGATAAGGGAAGAAAGGAAAGGAAATTAATTTAGGTCAAATCTAATAAGATGACCACCACTGTGGGAGCCAAGAACTTATCTTACTAGAGACCTCTGAAAGTCCATAGGGCATATCTCAAATTGTCCTTCCTAAGGGAAAAGGAATCAGGAGCATTGATCTCTTGACCCCTCCTAACATTAACTTCCTGGCAATTCTGACCTTTTTACCTCATAAGCAAACTGCTCCAGAGACCAGAGAATGCTCTTAAAGTTTTGGAATAGAAACAGTGGAGGCCAAGACTATACCAGTAGAACACTGGAAATTATCTGTTACAAAACATAAAGCTTCCTGGAGGGTATGATGAATATCAGTGGAAAATAATGCCATTAAAAATAGTAGTAGCTTCTTGCAGCACATTAGTATCACAGTCATCAGGTAAAAAAAAGCATCACTATGCATGCTTTCCTTGTCTCTTTTAACACTGATTGTTGTGGCACCTTCCAGATCAGAATATATGAGGACATGTTCCTCTGATTAACAAAAAAGATGTCTGGACACTATTTACTTTCTTGGTCTGAATATTGATATAAAGAGTAGATGTAAATGGAATAGACACATCACAATTTTTCATGTCCTTTCTGAAATAAAGTTGAGAAATGGATCTTGAGAAACAGTTACATTGTGAAAAAAATCCCAGTACTCAGAAACTTAAAGCACTTTCAGAAATAGGGAAACAGCATCTTTTAATGTTTTATTTTTCACTTGTGAAAATATATATAATATATATTACATATAGAGAAGAGTCCCACAGCTTGGTTCAGAGAAAGCTAATAAAATAGGCACATATAGGGGGCAGCTCTTTTCATACTGTGTTCAGTTAAACCAACATTCACGGCATGGCAAGTGACAATGAAGGCAACAAAAGCACAGGAAGCCTGTGTACATGACTCTGAACAGCTAAATCATAGACAGCTCTTAGGTCTGCCAAGAATGGAGGTCATCTCTGGGGAAAATACCATTTCTATTTAATAGACCTGTCAGGCCAGCAGAGAATGTATTGATATCTGAACAAAGACACACTAGGACAAGGCAAATATCAATGCTTAACTTGACAGCTAGTTTGCTCTGTCCCTCTTCTCTTTAAGTCCTAAGGCTTTTGCTGATTTAAAGGAGCAAATACCAGGGCTCACTCTAGCCCTACAAAAGTTTGCTCAGCAATACAACAGAATTTTTTAACAAGCTAGATATTTAAAAAGCTTGTAAAAACTGTGCTGATGATGTGAAAAACACACAAAAAAATTGCTATTACTCTCTTACGGGAAAAATGTATGCACAGATCTTTGGTTTGCCACATTTCCCTAATCTGACATTTACCCAAAATGGCAAAATATGAGGCACAATTCATAGGGTCAGGGGCCTGCTTCTGTTACACACCAGCAGAGGAGCCTACTAGGATTTGGCACAGCTGGAGCAGCTGACAACCTTAGGTGACACAAGATGGGGCTTCACGATGTCAGGCTCTATGGATTCCATTAGGTCACATTCGTTTGCAAGTATGTGCTTCACCAGGCATCTGGAGGCTTCATCAATGTTTATATTTTCCTAAAGGGAAGGAAAAAAAAAAACATTTCTTATTCAATATTGTAAATTTTTCTTAAGTTATTCTTAAATAACTTTCAAGCAGTATCATATGTGACAGAAGGGCACCACTTCTGACAATTCTTTTAAATACCACTTTCTAAAAACTATCCATGCATCTCATTTTCCCAAATTCTCTTTTATTTCTTTAAAGAACTCTAACTTTTAACCCCTTACAAAAGTGAAAGCATTCACTGAATTTTGTTAAATCGGAAAATAACATTTTCTTGATTCAGTTAGTAGACTGAATTTGTTGGAGGGTAATTTTCTTATTTTGAGATAGATTTGTAGTATAA
Organism: Dasyprocta punctata; assembly: GCA_004363535.1. Lineage (NCBI taxonomy): Eukaryota > Metazoa > Chordata > Mammalia > Rodentia > Dasyproctidae > Dasyprocta > Dasyprocta punctata. Next base: position 9,591 of record RJWM01036601.1, read on the forward strand.
TACTGGAGAATAAACATAAGTTTTTGGTCTAACTTACATTGTAATTATAACATCCTGCATACTACTTTTGTGGTTTTGATGTGAAATACAATTAATAAGACATCTTTTGCAGTACTTTTGGCTCTCTGGCTTTCAGTCAAATGTTAGGAGGGCACCACTTTGAAATTAGTCATGGTGATGAGAACTTCTTTGGCTAATAAAATGTGAGAAGCAATGTGTCTCTCTTTCTTATAGAAGCAATAAGAACCCGCACTCAATTCCTCATGTCCTTGTACCTCTGTTCCTGCAATTATAGAAGAACAGAGACAGGAATTCTCTTGACCTACGTGCATGCGACAGGACCAAGCAGATATCCCAGCAGATCAAGATAGTATATATAGTGTGAGTGAAAATTACAACCTTTTTTTTTTAAAGCCACAGGTATTTGAAGTTCCTTATTACTGTGGTATTACTAGGCAATACAGATGGATCTAAAATTTAAAGGAAATGTGAAATAAAAAGTCTCATCTCAGGAATGAAATAACCTTTAATTTGAAGAAAACATGAATCAAGCATTTCCATGTAAAATGCTTTATGTATTTAACTAATCTACAATGAATTTCCTTTTCCTTTTAGAAAATGGAAACATGGAATACCACAAACTACCAGTATACTAAAATAATTGTATAATTGTATAATTATTTCTATCACAATTTGTAGAACTTCTTTGGTAAGTATTTTTCTTCTAAAATTGTTTTACTACTGTATCTCATTGTCCAATCTGAAATGAAACTTATTTCTAATTTTTGTCTGTCTGTCAAAGTCGTTGATGCATACTTCTATTGTTGCATGAAAACTGTAGGACATGGAGATGCTTTCCAAATGCCTCACTGCTAATGGCATTTGCCCTAATTTAATTCGTTTGTTCCTTTTATGTTGGAGAAGGAAGCAATAAAATCCTATCACAAATACCAACTGTAAGATACTATCATATATGTTTACAGATAAGAAAAGTTTAGAGGGGCTAGAGACTTTCTCATGGTCACACAGCAAGTAGAATGCAAGGCCACTCACACCCAGATTCTAACATCAAAGTCTGCCTTTCTTCAAGATTGTTTTTAAGATCACATGCAAGAGCAAATAAAAAGTATTTCCCTAATGTCAGACCTAGGAGATGTTAAATAAGTCTCATTTTTTTCTTCTTCATATAATAATTATATTTATATGACAGAAAAACAAAGTTTTAAGCATTAAAAAGAATCCTCCTTCCATACAATGTAGACTTGCTAGTAGTTTTTTTTTAACTTCAATTCACATATTAACATGCCAGATAAAAAGGGTTTCCCTTCATTAATGTGAAAATTGGCCAAATGTACTAATGTTAGTATACAAAATAAATGTTAGTATATGAAAAATGTTAGTATACGAAAATAAATGAAAGTCCAGCCTCATTATGAGAAAAACAACTAAAACCTAAGCCAAATTAGCTACAGCCCAGCAGGACCATTTCAGTAAAACATTTTTTGAGAAGTTTAACACACCAAGTAGAGGTGACTTGGCATTAGAATCAGGACAGGAGGCCAGGAGGATGCCATGGAGGATGGGGCCCTTGACAGAACCACACAGCGGCAAGGTCTGTGTTAAGACTGAAAGTATAATGGAGCAGCACTTTACAGTGACCCAGCCACTTTCATTCTTTTCATTAACAGCATTTAGATTTCTGCTTATTACCAGACATACAGAGATAAGGATGATGAACCACATCCCATTCCTGACTGAGCTTACATAATCAAGGTTTGCATAAACAGAAAAGGTTGGAAAGAACATCTGACGGCATTCACCATAGTCTTTAATATTTAAGTTGGTCAAGTGAAGGCAACTGAGGTGATTCTGAAGGTGAGGTGTCAATGAACAGTGCTATACAAATCCATTACTAGGTAGGTCTATACAGACACCTAACACTCTGTTTTAACAATTAGTCTATTAGCAAACATTTAGTGAACATTTATCATGTAGAGCAGGATGCTAGTTACTGCAGTACACTATTTTAGATTAGAAATTTTAAAAGGAAGTCGAGAAGAAGATAAAATGTTATTATTTACCACTATATTTCCCATGCACACTATAAAAACACAAAGGGTATAGTACTCCAGGCACAAATGTGTTCACACATGAATGTGTAAACTGGGAAAGTTGTTTTAAAACTACTCCATGCTTCAGTTTTCTCATTCATAAAAGGAGAACAATGTCTACCTGTAAATGTAAGCTAATACATATTAATACTTAGGACATGTAAAATATTTAGTGAATGGAACAGAGTACTATACACATTTAATAAATGTTATCTATATATTCTTCAATACTTCATATAATCAATGTATATATTAATAGGTATATTGTAGTCCATCATTTTTCAGCTGAGGAAACTGAAAATGAAAAAAAAAAATGGTTAGCCACACACTAATAGTGTGGAAATAGGTGTGAGTTTGAGGAGAAAAGTACATACCATACTGATTGTATACAGAAAGGCAAGAGAACTGTATCGTGTTGAAACCATAAGCTTGAAGTTGAATGCTCATTTCAGCTCTCCTAAAATATTTTCAAAATAAATAAAGGAACAGAAAGGACAGGGCACTGAGTTCCATAATGGAAGGGACAGGAGCCTTCAATCAAGACCTCAGGAAAGGCTGATCTGTACAGTTATACACTTCCAAAAATATTTTATCACTTTCTATACACCACTGAAATCACAGCCAATGTGTCTAAACTGGGAGAAGGAACAGCAACATAAAGTAACTTCTCTCTTTCTGCCCCAAGGCCAACATGGATAATCAAACCCTACTTGATTAAATGCTGGCTCAGACCCTTTTGAAAAATAGATTGCAGTATAATTGATCTGGCCACTTGGCATCTAGGTAAACACCACCGGGCTCACATTTTCTGAGTAATGGCATTGAAACAGAGCTGCTGGCTCAAGTGGAAAATATTACCTGTGAATGTTTGTTTGTATTTATTACAGAATGTAGTAACAACATATCCAGAAGCATCTTATGCTAGAAATGAAATTTACACATTGTATAACTTCCAAGTCACATACACTCAGACTGAATCTGACTGTGATTTATTTATATATCTGTAAGATGACAAGATGGTCTATTGTGCTGACTGCTTTAGGTTGATGTGTGCTCCCATCTGTGCTGCTGCTAAGCATCTTTTCATTTATATCAACGAGTAAACCTGAGGAACAGGCTTAAAATTCCTAACAAAGTATTTTACTAAAACAAATGGTAGTAACTACTAGAGGTAGGCAGGTGCTTTATTTATGAAATAATATTCACATCCAGTCCTCACAAAAATCTATTAGGAAGCCAACAACCACATTTTAAAGGCAATGAAGCAACCATAAAATCATGTAACTTACCTAGAGCACAGCATGACCTTGGACAATCTTTCATTTCAACTATAGGACATGAACTCAAGTTCTTATCATGCTCCCTGAATATTAGGTTACAATGTTTCTCAGGATTGAAACAGACATTAAAATAGATTTACTTTTCCATTAGTAGCTCTCAATCCTGGCTACATAGTCATATCACTGAAGGGTTTTTAAAAGTACATTACCAGGACCCTCCTCCCAGACATACATCTAACTGGTTTGGCTTGTTGCCTTATTAGCATAGGCATTTTTTTTTTTCAAAGACTCTCACTTACTGAAAATATCCATCTAGTTCTGAGACCCCTTCATGTGATGAAGAATGTTTTTAAAGACTATGTCCCTTTTATTTCTATAGTGGAGTTTCTGGAAATATAATTCATTACAGTGATTCTCAGCCATAGTGATTCTAAACTTTCCATAGAGAAAGTCATATAAATCTAACCATCTGAAGTTGCAAGTACTTGTCAGTTTTTTAATTAACTCTTTAAAACGTATGTTGAGTGGCAAATTATTTAATCTTTGACCATTAGTGCCAGAATGAAAAAAAAAAAAATCCTACTAGAAAACCTTCACATCTGCCTAGTTAGAAGCTGGCAAAGAATTTATTCTCCCGTAGTCTTTTCAAAAACATCAACCTCAAATGAAATACCAAATGTACTAGAGGCTCCAAGGTTAGGGCACTAAATTCCTCAGCTCTGTAAAATTTTAATTAAAGTAGGTGACTTGCTGGATAATAATGTCAGTATAAGAATTTGTGCATAGAGCAGGGGTTTAGATGTTCCCTAAGAAGATTCAGCACTTACTTATTGAGCACATCGGTGCCAAGCATTTGACAGCTTTTGGCTTACTTTAGTTAATGTCTGTCAGAGTGCTAATACAGTGGTCACTTATACCTTTGTCTGCTGAGTACTTCTCTCCTCCCTCTTCTCTAATATCACTACCTCCTCCATTTCCCTAAGGAAACTACCACAGCCCACTGCAATCTTGAGCATCTATTGCAACCCCCTTATGACCGAGCCTCTTCCTCAAACGTTGTTCTCAGAATGTGGCATTTCACTTAATCTCCACAATTATGCTGAAGTGAGAATTAATGCCTTTTTTACAGATGAGAAAAATGAAGTTTGCAGAATGATGTACATAGGTCTCAGGAATAGTAAATGTCAGAACCTGGTTTAAAATTCTCATCCTCAAAGCTTCAATATTTTCCATTTTTCTTCTCCCTTCTATCTTCTTTCAGTTCATGATCAACTTTTTGAAAATGTCCAAATTAAAGTCACCAGTATACAAGTCAGCATGGTTTTGTATTCTGTCATGCTCTCTCTGTGAAAGGAAGGTGTAAGCAGAGTGTGTGAGGCACAGAGACCAGGTCTTAATGATGCTTTATTGTCTAGAAGTCACCCTGAGTCTAATAAGTACTGGAAGAACAAATCAAGCTAGGTTGCCACTGATCTTAACACAGGACGTAGACACATTGCCAGTGTGATGAAATGGAGTATGAAGAAGAAAAGTTCACAGTCATCTACACCACCCATGGGAAACACCTTCCTCAACTACACTGTAACTTCACCTCAAACTCTGTCATTTTTCCTTTTTCTGCAGCTTCTGGCACTCATGACTTCTGCTTTCTTTCCTCATCTGCCACAGAATCTTTTTTCCATCACCCAGGCAGCCTCCAGTATCCTATTTCAGCCATGAAAGATCCCCACTTAGAGTTATAGAGAATCAACAAATATTGAGGAGGCAGGAAATTCAACATCGCTAATTTAACCTGCCCTTTTCACACACCAGACATTTTAAACAAAGAGAAGAAAAGTGACTTTCCTGGCATCAAAGAGGTTACTGAACTTCACAGGAACACATGCTAGAATGCACCTCCTCTTTAGCTCTTGCCACCTGCAGCACACATTTCGATTTTTAGAAATATTTATTAGCCTTCTCTCAGCACTGCGAAGTGTATTTTCAGTTTTCCCTGGCTCTTTGTACCCACTTCATTTAACACTAACCACTTTAACCATATTGCTTATCATCTGTGTTAGTGTTGTATCTAATTATATTTGTGTTCCAGGCTTCCGGTATGGTAAAGATCTCTAAAATATATTTCCAAAAATAGGTAGTATCTACGAAGAACTTAGCATAAACCAGGTAGCCTTTAAGTACTTAGACTATGTTATATGAATTAATCCTGATGAAAACTGAGGTGAGGTAACAGAGGTTAAATAACTTCCTCATGATTACACAGTCAACCACTATTTATAGGATGTCTGCAAATGCCAGCACAGTCAGATGAAAGAGTCAGACTCCAGCCAAGATCCCCTGCTCTTAACCTATCCCTCTCCATAAATGTTTGTTTGTGGCATGAGGAGTCAGGTCTCCTAACCTGTTACCTACTGCTTTTCTTTCCAAATTTCAACAATTATGAATGAGTAGTGTACAAACTGTTTTGCTTGATCTACAGCTATGAATATAATGTAGTGGTTTTCAATTTAAATGGCACATGTGCATTCTCTAGTTTGCCGCCTCAATTGTTTTTCTGTTAAATGTGTTGAAGAAAACTCAAGTTCATTATCCCTCCTTCTTCTCTTACACTGTCTTACAATTCTAATATTAGGTAGACACAGTACCAAGTCTGTTTGAGAGTTTGGCAATGTAAAGATACATTTGCCAAATTCAATATGTAACGTTTGACGTACCATAAATGACCTTTAAGAATCAGAATATCCATAGATTTTGCATTTATTAGCACTTTGTATTCAATTTAATTGTGTTTTAATTACCCTCACTGTGAGTCTTTACTGAAACAGCTCTAAAGCACCCAATAATAAGGTTTGAAAAGAAAATAAATATAAGCTTAAAAGCTATCATTTAACCAGACTTAATAAACCCCACTAATGAAGCATAGCAGCTTCAGTTAAAATGCTTTCTCATTTGTCAGCTTGAAAAGATAAATACCAACCAGACACAAATATTAATAACAATAATCGCTAATAATTATTGAACACTTACTCTGAATTATGTTATGCATGTTACCATACGCATAATCTCATTTAGGACACCTGGGAGGTGTATGCACTAATATCCCTATGTTGCAGAGGAGGGAACCAAGCACATGTAAAATAAACTATCTAGCTACAGTATTTGCTGGGCTAAATTCATTTAAATTTTGCTTAATATGTGATAACTATGGGTAGAAATATGTGTTATACAATTTAGCTTGAACGTGATTATATGTTTTTATTCTGGCACCTTTCTGTGCCAAGATTGCAAACCAAAACCACAAGATCATTGTCCCAGGAAGGAACAAGGTGCAATGGAAAGAAAAAAGAACTTTGGAGTCAAGAACTATAACTCAGTTTTACTGTGGGACAAGAGCAAGTTGAACATCTCAGTCTCTACTCTTTAATCAGTAAAATAAAGACATCAGGCCTGTATTCATAGATTCTTATTAGAATTAAGTAATATACACACATGAAATATCTAGACATTAAATAGTTGTTCTTCTAACAAATATGAGTTCCTGTCCTGCCCCTTCTTTGCCTTCATCCTTCAAGTCATTCTTCGAGATCACTTCCTGTAGGAAGTCATCATTCTATTCTGTCACCTATCACTGGTCAACAGATAACGACTTGTTTGAGTGTATCCTCCATTGGTACATTCCAGGATCCTCCTAAAGGATCCATGGTTGTATTCTATTGTCTACCACAATGCCTGCAGATAGTTAATTGAATGCAGGAATGAGTGAATGAATGAATGAATGAATGAAGCCCTCAGAGGAGTGACAAGTTCAGATTTCAACTTGAAAATAATTTTACACATGGTGATTTCTGTAGACAGTGAAAAAGAATATTTTCAGTAAAATTTACTACACATATCAAATTGCCTGTTCTTATCTTATTTTCTAGTCACCATCTGATACCATTCCTTTCAAGTAAAATGGAAGCAAGGTGTTCAAGCCAGTTTACAAATACTGAGCTGAACTCAGTGTGGCAATTAGGCTTTACACTTAAGCACAGGTAAACTCCAGTCCTGCCTTTTCCCTTTTAAAATAATTCTTTTTATCTTGGTGTTGTAAGGTATCCCCTGTTTCAGGTATCTCCTGTTATTTAACAACTAGATATACTTAATTATCTTTGTTTTTGCTGTAAGAGATGATAAGATCCACTTGCCAGAATTTAAAGGACTAAAAATATTATACTGGGACAAAGTAGAAGGTGTAAATTTTTATGTCCAGGCATTAATATAATAGATATTACTGTATATGTCATTATTTTAGTATTTTTTACCCTTAAGAAATTCTATGAAATTGAATGAATGGCCAATTCTGGCTTAGTAATTTCCTTTCAGGCCTTTGGTTTCTTTTCTTTTCTTTTCTTTTCTTTTCTTTTCTGTCTGTCTTTCTTTTCTTTCTTTCTACTTTCTTCTTGATATACTATTCTTTTGTGTAAGTCTTAACTAATGTTAAGTAGAGTTTCTTTTCTGGATAATGTAAGTGAAATTATTTCTGCCACCATAGTTACAAAATGTTAGCTTGAATGAATGCACACAGGAACAAGTACTGTGGATACAAATGGATAAATAAATCAAGCTAAAGTAATTCATCATTTAATCTCCTTTCTGTATTTGGAGTATTGATGATACCAGGTAACTACCAGATCTCTGGCCTCAAACTTACCCTATTCTACAAGTCTCTGGTATCCCTAGTGTATATTGCCTAAATTCCAGGGTCTGTTGAAAAGTCATTTTTAGCCTTGAGAACCTTCCTGAGACAGAAATCAAGAAGTGTTATATACTAAGTCTCTGACTTACAAACACATTCTCTCCTTCTTGAAAAACTTTGTAAGTCAGATTTGTTTATAAGTCCTACCAAGTGAGTCTCATACACCTTTAACACAAATACATAATTGTTATTGTTGACTTCATTGGCACCATGATCTTGTCTTTGTCCTCTAGAACTGTACCATTGGTTGAATGATCCA
>RJWM01036602.1:0-18040 GCA_004363535.1 Dasyprocta punctata
AAAAAAAAAAAAAAAAAAAAAAAAGTTTTTTGAGTTCCTTCTATATTCTGGATGTTAACTCTGTCAGATAAGTAACTAGTAAATTTTCTGGGAGTAGCGTTTGTCCCCTATCCTATTCCCTCTGCCCTATTTAATTAAGATCTTCTTAAGAATAGCAGTTATCTCAGCACTCAGGAAAGGCCCATAAGAAATTCATTTAAGGCAGTAGAATGGGATCTGATTAATGATGCTGTTGCCACTTCCTCAGTAGGTGAAAGCGCCACTGCAAGTCGCATGGGGTGAACACACACTGGGCACATGGGGTCCACAGTGGAAAAGGGGGCTGTGTGCAGGGTCACTGAGCCCTGCATCTCTGACACTCAGCTAGAGTCTTCTGGGCTGAGGGAGATAATGACTGTCGCTTGTGACCCCAGGAAAGCACGGGCCCTTTGGGAGTCACTGACCTGGGAGAAATGACTTGCATTGTGTCTGCCTTTCAGCCACCCCACATCATGCAGCAGCGCTGCCGAGATCATGTCTGTGCTGTTCTTTTACACCATGAGATACAAGCAGTCGGACCTAGAGAACCCGCACAACGACCGCTTTGTCCTCTCGAAGGTATGCCGGCTGGGACTCTGGGGGGCTCTGCTGCTTGCTTCTCAAGCCCGGTTTTAAAGCCACACTGGCAGCAGGCTGGAGACAGCCTTCTTACCATTTGAGTTTTTCTTTCTTTGCATCCTAAAGATCTAAAAGGTGTTCTTGTGAGGTAAGTGACATTTGGGGCAAGAAGGATGGCTGGGAACAGCTGTCCATCTTATCTTTACCTTGGTGGTACCCTTCCTCACCCCACCCAGCACGAATGCCTTTTTTTTTTTTTTTTTTTTTTTTTTTTTTTTTTTTTTTTTTTTGTACCGGGGATTGAACTCACGACCTTACACTTCCCAGGCAGGCACTTATACCACTGAGCTAAATCCCTGGCCCCTGAATGTCCCCTTTTTCAGGGCCATGCTGCCCCCAACCTCCGTGCTGCCTTGGGAGAGGTTGGTGATGTCCATCAACCCCACTTGCAGAGCGTGGGGAAAGTGCTGTGTGACTTGGAGAGGGACATCCTGCCCCTGTCAGTGAGGTTCTAAACAGTAAAAAAAAAAAAAAAAAAAAGTGGGGCCTAGAATGTGTGGCAGGTTTGATGCTGTCTGAGAGCACACTGTGTCCTAAAGCAAACAATTGTAAGCGCAGTAGCAGTGTATCATTTGCAAACAGAAACGCCTGAGCAGGGAAGCTTAAAGTCAAAAGCACCTAGGAGGCTGGGCGTGGTGGCGCACGCCTTTAATCCCAGCACTTGGGCGGCTGAGGTAGATAGAGCGTTGTGAGTTCGAGGCCGGCTTGGGCTACAACGTGAGCACAAGGCTGGCCTGAGCTACATAGTGCAACCCTGCCTCAAAAAACCAGGGCTGGGAGTTTGGCTCAGCAGCTAAAGTGCCTGTCTGGCAGGCGTGAGGCTGTGAGTTCGATCCCCGGTGCCGCAAAAAAAAAAAAGCACCTAGGAGTCAAAATTGTGATCCTTGTCTTGGTGTCTAAGCTAATGGCTTGACCAGAAAAAGAAACAAGCTGGGCATGGTGGCGCACGCCTTTAATCCCAGCACTTGGGAGGCTGAGGTAGGAGGAGCATTGTGAGTTTGAGGCCGGCTTGGGCTGCAATGCAAGCGCAAGGCTGGCCTGAGCTACATAGTGCGACCCTGTCTCAAAAAACTAGGGCCGGGAGTTTGGCTCAGTGGCTTAAGCGCCTGTCTGGCAGGTGCGAGGTTGTAAGTTCGATCCCCAGTACTACAAAAAATACATAAATAAAAGGGAAGGCAAGGACCACGAGGAGAAAGCTGCCAAGGATTTCAGAGGGATGCTGTGCTTCAGGGCACATGCCACTCACTGCTGGAATGAGTCTGACGTTTGAGCTGCAGAGGCAGGGCCCAGGAGAGCAAACCTGGAAATAAACGGATCTTGTGTCGGACAGGCTATGTGTGGGCCGGGGAGTTACAAAGAGTGGCCCCCAACAGGTGGTAGCTGTGCCCCTGCGCAGACCCAAAAAGGCCAGAGGTGGAAAGGGGAGCTGTGGTGGACAGATAGCGGGAAGGCTGTGGGCAGATGGCAGAGCCATTTGAGTGGTTTAGGACTGCAGGGGCCCCTGGGTGGTAGCCGGAGGAAGCAGGGAGCTGGTGGCCTCTGCAGTGAGAGGCTAGGGATGTTAGTGGCCGAGATGAGATGGTGGCTATAAGAGCCCTTAAAATAAACTGCATAGCTGGCATCTCTCACCAGAGCAGCAGCCCTCAGCGTGAGGGCCATATTTCTGGTGGGACCACAGCAACGTGGAGCATACAAGCTGAACATTAGCAGAGGGGGACAGCGAGGCGACAGAAACTGATCCCTGTACAGTATCGGCATGTCTGGGAGCCCCTCCTGACAGCTCAGTCGACCTGAACTTTACAAAGCAGGGGAACTCACAGACTTGAGGGTTTTGGGTTTCTACTTAACCTGTGGTCACCAAAGGATTGTACATCTGGTTCGGGCCCTATGTTTCCAAAGCTCCAGGTGCCCTCACACACTGGATTCTGGGGTTCCCTGGGGAGTGGACGATGGTGATTTTTCATCTTTGTCACCCCAGTTTAGAGCCTAGACTAGGCGGCAGACTTGACCTGGGGTCCTCTTAGGACATTGACCTGGGACTTGAACCTGTGGGTGCAAGGGGCTGCAGGGCCCACCTAACACTCAACTTGGGTTCATTGGGTCCTTTGTGTCTTGCAGAGGCTGTCATTTGTTGACGTGGCCACAGGATGGCTCGGTCAAGGCCTGGGGGCCTCATGTGGAATGGCATATACCGGCAAGTACTTTGACCGGGCCAGGTAAGGGTCTGCATTGCCCCACCCCTGCTCTCTGGCTCTGTGGCATGCCCCTTTGGGAAGTTGTCACCACGCATGAAACAGCGGAGAAAGCAGGTCTCTTCCCGTCTCCCTGTTGGAGGCCCCAGCGTGGTAGAACGCAAGGCTTCCCTGGAAAGCATGCTGGAGAAGGGATACACTTGCATGCATGTGCTTGTCTTTGGAGTAAGGACTTGAACATGTTAAGAACCAAGGGTTTTTTCTGGGTGCTTCCTCCTTTCTGAAAGCAGGTGGCATTTCTTTTGGGCCTTGTGCTCAGCAACTGCTGGTGCGGGAGCAAGACTATGGTGACCTTCCTGGTCTTGTCCAATGAGACTCCACTACTCTCTGCTGTGTGCAGTGTCCTGAGTCTAGAGCCCCCCAGTTCAGTTTCCCTGGGACAAGGGAGCTCCTCCCAGGGTCTCAGGAACACCATCTCGCTGCTTGCGGTGGGGAGAACCCTGAAGGGTCAGTCCCCATGCCATCTGTGGGGACCTCACCAAAAGTTCTTGTGTTTCCTGCACTCCTTGGTCTGCCACCCTGCCCCCTTTCCCACAGGTCTGTGAAGACCGCGCATCTGTGGCTGCGTCTCTCAGTTCTTACCTAATTCTTTCTTAGACTGACAGCATTTTAGTAGGGCTGGGTACGTTTTATTGGTACAGAGATTCATGTCTCTGCTGTGGAGGAGTTTCCTGTTTAAAAGAGAACATATGCTTCCGAGGTAGGATGTTGGATGGTTATGATTACTGTAAACAGAGATCAGCAACAGAAGGTAGCAGTGCTTTGAAACAGAAAACCAAGGCGCAATGAATGTGCCACAAAGCGTGGGCACTCCTGGGAACTGCTTTCTGCCCATTACTGTCTTGCCCCTTCGCTTGCTCTTCTGGAGAAGCAGCTAGGAGGAGAAAGCTAGCAGGGAGCCCGGGGGGGTGGGGGGGGAGCAGCTATCCCCTGAGGCCCAGGCTGGGCTCAACCTGATCCTGCCGCCTTAGCCTTCCCGGTAGCTGGCTCGGCAGGAAGGATCCACCACACCTAGTGAGGCTGAACTCTCAAAGCTTCCTCGTTTCCTCGGCTGAGCCTAGGCAGAGCTGATGAGACGGTAGCATCAAGGACCTGCTGATCGGGAAGCAGCACCTCCATTCCGTCCCTTCCTTTCTCCCCGAGATGTTCATGCTCCTGGGGCTCCTCACCTTTTCTTGGCTTGTTGCAGCTACCGCGTGTTCTGCCTCCTGGGAGATGGCGAGTCCTCAGAAGGCTCTGTGTGGGAGGCACTGGCCTTTGCGGCCTACTACAGTCTGGATAACCTTGTGGCTATCTTTGACGTGAACCGCCTGGGGCACGGTGGCAGCTTCCCCCTGGAGCACTATGTCGAGGTCTGTCAGAAGCGCTGCGAAGCCTTTGGGTGAGTGTCTCTGTTGCTTTACCTCCTTCTGCCCTGCCCCAGTGCCCAGGTAACCTGGCCTCCTTGTTGGCAGGTGGAACACTTACGTGGTGGATGGTCGTGACGTGGAGGCACTGTGCCGGGTGTTTTGGCAGGCAGCTCATGTGAAGGGCAAGCCCACTGCTGTGGTGGCCAAGACCTTCAAAGGACGAGGAATACCGAGTAAGTATTTCCTTCTCGCCGCCCACACATAGCCTGGCACCGGTCAGTGTGGCTGAACAGGCAGCCTCCGGGTTTGGCTAGCCAGGTAGGTGGTATCCTTGCTGAGCGGTGGCCCTCCTGACAGGTTAGGGCTTCTCTCTCTTGTCTTCCCTGGTATAGTGTCTGGCTGGGAGGGAGGGGAAGGCCACACCCTCAGGAAGAGAACAGGACTTCTGGTAGTGTGAGGGAGCAGCTAGGGGACTGGCACTCAGGTAGACAGCCAACAGGAGCCTCTCTCTCTTGGTGTCAGCAGACTTGTGCATGAGGTCGTCCGTGCACACAGCTTGCATAGGCTGGTGCGGTCAGGAACAGCACCCAGAACTAGTAAAGCACTGTCTTTGGGGCTCCAAAGGGGGAGGTATTTAAGACTAACTTCCTCTACTTCCAAAGCTGTATCTCAAATTTTGTTCACCTCACATTTAAATACTTGCAAAGGGTATGACTCCTGGATTGGTTTGGTTTGATTTGTTTTCTTGAGACAGTCTCAGTATGTGATTCAGGTTGGCCTTGAACTCACTATGGACCCCAGGCTGACCTTGAAATCATGGCCATCCTCCTGCCTCAGCCTCCCAAGTATTGGGATTACAAGCATGTGCCAGCACAGCTGGCTCCTGGGTTTTTAGTATGTAGACGTTTCAACTGCTTCCTAAATGATGATCTTATTTGTGTCTCCAGTTGTAGTCCCAGTTCAGTAAAACAACTTTGCCAATGTGTTCCTAGGAGAACCCTCTATGTTCTTGCCTCTTTCTCTCTCTTACGTGCCTGCCACCCCCACATGTCCAGTTCCTTTAAGTGTAGTCAGATATGTCCCCTTCTCCCCATTTCTACTGTCATGACTGTCACCAAGCCTGTCACCTCTCCCAAACTGCACTGACTTCCTTCTGAGCCCATCTCCACACTGCCACTGCAGCGATCTCTGGACGAGATATCTCATCATTCTCTACTTCGCTCCGAGCCCTTCAGTGGCTTCTCAGACTCCTCATCATGTTCGCGACCCGTTTCCATGTCTCCCCTGCTGTCAGTACAGCCTCATCTCCCTCATTCTTCTCCGGTCCCAGCACGTTGACCGGTGACCTCCTGAGAAGCCACTAGGCCTTTGTCCAGTCCGCTCTCTGTGACTGCTCCCGTGCCAGGTTCTTACTGCTGTGTGCCCCGGACCTTTGCTGCAGGAAGTTTCTCGGGACCTGATAGGCTCCTATTGAAGGGTTGAAACGGATGGCTTTTTTTTTGCACTGTTTCAGACGTGGAAGATGCGGAAAGTTGGCATGGAAAGGCAATGCCACAAGAGCGAGCAGATGCAATTATCAAATTAATTGAGAGCCAGATACAGACTGACAGAAGCCTTACACCGCAACCCCCCATTGAGGACTCACCTCAAGTCGACATCGAGGATATAAAAATGACCATTCCTCCTGCTTATGAAGTTGGCGACATGGTAGGCAAAACCATGGGTAACTAAGTCATGCACATCAACATACTTTGTGCCGTGATTAGCTTCCTAAATACATAGGATTATTTTTTCTGATCTCTGTAAATAAACAGTTTTTAGTGTGAGGTTTTTGGTTTCTGGCTTTTTGTTTTTTCTTTGAGACAGGGTTTCACTATGTAGTTCAGGCTGACAATGAACTCACAGCAATCCTCCTCCCTCAGCCTCCTGAGTGCTGGGATTATGGGCACACACCACTATGCCCAGAGAGAATATGAAATTTATGTAACAGTTATCAGCAATGAAAATGGGTTTACCTTCTCTTTTATTATTTCTCATTTTTCTTTGCATTCACACTTAGGTGTGAGTTTGTTTTGTTTTATTTTATTTTGTTTGGTACCAGGGATCATACTCACGACCTTGCACTTGCCAGGCAGGCGCTTGTGCGCAAAATCTTGTTGTATAGATCAGGCTGCCCTCAGGCTCACAATTCTTCTGCCTCAGCCTCCCTCATGCTAAGATTACAGGCATGTGCCACCACTGAAGTTTCTCATTGATTATCAGTATTTGGTAACACCTTGTGATATGTGGCTGTTCCTTGCTTCCTGACTTTGCTTTGTGGTGCCCTGATGGTCCGGTGTGCATGAAACTGCTCCTCTTCTATGTCTACTCTTAAGAAAGATTGCGTGGGTTGCCCAATTTTTTTTTTAACTTCCTCTCTGGATTACACAATGAAGTAGCCAATGTATCAAAAACCAGTTGTTGCCGGGCGTGGTGGTGCATGCCTTTAATCCCAGCGCTCGGGAGGCTGAGATAGGAGCGTTGTGAGTGTGAGTTCGAGGCCGGTTTGGGCTACAGCGTGAGTGCAAGGCCAGCTTGAACTACATAGTGCGACCCTGTTTCAAAGAACTAGGGCCAGGAGTTTGGCTCAGTGGCTTAAGCGCCTGCCTGGCAGGTGCGAGGTTGTGAGTTCGATTTGCGGTGCCACAAAAAACGTAAAGAAAAATAAAAAATCACATGGGCAGGGTGTGGTGGTGGACGCCTTTAGTCCCAGCACTCGGGAGGCTAAGGCAGGAGGATTGTTGTGAGTTCGAGACCAGCCTGGGCTACAATGCAAGCACAAGGCCGGCCTGAGCTACATAGTGCGACCCTGTGTCAAAAAACTAGGGCTAGGAGTTTGGCTCAGTGGCCTAAGTGGCAGGCGTGAGGTTGTGAGTTCGATCCCTGACACCCTCCTGCCCAAAAAAAAAAAAAAAAGATTGGTAACATATCTTGCTTCTAAGTACATTCCAAGAAACTGCTACTTGACCCTTCCTTCTAGATGGCTACTCGCAGAGCTTGTGGTCTGGCTCTGGCTAAGCTCGGCTATGCAAATGACAGAGTCGTAGTGCTGGATAGTGATACCAAGAACTACACCTTCTCAGAGATATTCAAGAAGGAGCATCCTGAGCGGTTCATTGAGTGCTTCGTTGCTGAACAAAATATGGTGAGTGTCCACGGGAGCCTCTTGGGTCTGTCTTCTCAGTGACTGCCAGGATCCATGGAACCCAGAAGCCCCCTGCACAGGTAGGCAGCATTTCCTCCCCAGGTCCTCCAGGCAAACAGGAGGTGAGCCAGATGCAGGGCAGGGCTTGAAGGTTTGCTGGCTGCAAGGGCATGGTGGATGGCCCGGGACCCCTGTCCAGGGAGCAGCAGGCTAAAGCCCGCCGAGTCCCCAGACCAACCCAGAGCGAGGCAGTCCTACAGCCACAGGAATGCGGTTTCTCCCTCTCCACTGGAGCACAGGGCCTGATACAGATAGGCATCTGTTACACTAAGTGGGGCCTCAAGAATATGAATAGTTAGAAGCCACGCGTGGCAGTGCACGCCAGTAATTCCTGCAACTCAGGATTGCAAGTTTAAGGGTGGCCTGGGCAACTTAGTGACACCCTGTCTCAAAATAGAAAGGACTGGGCTCGAGCACCCCTGGGTCTCAGTAAGCTGTCTCATTGGTGATTTTGAATTGAAATGAGATTCAGTGCGTGACTTTGTGGATGGGCGCTCTCAGCAGAAAGCTTGCTCCCATCTCACTGGTCCTCCAGCCAGCAGCCATGTGCTATGTATGCTGGCACTGGAAGGAACCGGTACCGAAGAGGCCAGAAGGTGGTGTGGAGCTAGAGGTGGCTGTGGGGAATGCTAGGGGTTGGCAGGGACACTTGTCAGGAGAGTGACGTCCAGGCTGAGCTTCCAGGGATTCACTTGTGCATAGATCCAGCCAGGGATGGTGCTCCCAGTGGAGGCCGAGCAAGCCTGGTGCTTAGGAAGTGGAGGGAAGGCAGGCGGCCAGGTGGTGAAAGCAGCATTTCTCAAGGACCAAGTCTCAGCATCCCGGCTCGCCTGTGGAACCAACCCTGAGACCCAGCAGCACTTAACAGGCCGGGGGGCATCACTGTGGGCCACAGCAGAGAGCAGAGGCCCGGAGGATGCCGGGGCCAGGTGTCACCCAGTGGACCCCAGTGGCGAGTGGTGAGGAATGGATTTGGTACCGTCGGGAACTCTGGGCTGGGGGCAGGCAGTAGTGTCTCCGAGTTCACTCCCAAAGCACCACGTGCCCTTTTCAAGGCTGTGTATCTCTTTGCCAAATTTTAAAGTCAACATCGGAGATCTTAGTGAGGCACAGTCTCGCTGTGTTGCTCAGGCTGTACTTGAACAGACCCAAGTGGTGCCCCTGCCTGAGCCTCCTGGGTAGCTGGGACCACAGCTGAATTGAGAATCACAAATTCAAAGTTTGGATATTTTAAATTATGTCATCCAAAAGTGACTGTAAGACCTCTTTCCTTTATCAGAAGTTAAATCTCTTTTTCTCCTTGAGTTGTTTGTATTCCATCTGCCCGGCATGTATGAAAGCTTTTTTATTGATTGTCCTGTCCTTCTCTGCAATAAAAATATGCATATAAGTTGGTAACATTTTAAATTTTTCTTAAAAGCGTAGACCTCTGAGCATTTGAATTTTTCATTGGGATTGGGCCATGGTTATTACTTGTTTACATACATCAGTAGATAAGTACATTTGTAATTTCAGTGAGGTAAGTTTGAGAACAAATTCTATTCTTGTTTTTCATTTTAATGATGTGAGAACTAAGAAATCTTACATAAATAAGTACGTGAGAATGGAAGTTTTGTTACAGGAATGTCATTTAATGCCTTGGGTTCTTCCCCATTACAAGCCAAAAGTCACACAATGAGCTTTCATCTGAAGTTGATTGTAGCCAGATTTGGTGGTACATGACTGTAGTTCCAGTTACTTGGGAGATGAGGGTTGTGATTTCAAGGCCACCCTGGGCACCTTACAGAAACTTCGTCTCAACAGAAAAAGTGGTTTGTAAAAATTATTTAGGTCGATAGTTCTAGCTTTTCTTTGAGTTTTGCTAAAAGAATTGAAAGCCACCTGGCTTGAGGAAGGGTTTATCTCGAGTCTGATCATTTCGGTTCTTCACTTGCTCAGTGCTGCGTGATCGTTTCCTGTTGTGGGCTTTAATTCAAGCTGGAGGTTTGCACTCCAGACTGGCAGCCCCTGAAAGATGCGGGTGGGCGTGGCCAGGCTGCTGGAAGGGCTTGATAGGGAGATAGTGGAGAGGCCGCCTCAGGCCCTCCTGGTGGGTGAATGTAGGGTCTGGCTGCTACCCAGTGAGCATCTACTTGGCTTCACAGCCACCTACAAGCACACCCCCTGGAAAGGCCTTGTTTCCCAGAGGTGTTTGTTCATATTCTATTTAAAGGCTGCTCTGGGGTTCTTGGGGAGGGAAGGAGTGCTCATGGGAGCCTTTTGGGTCTTCTTAGTGACCGCTGAGAAGGTAAGGGATGATGATACCAGAAAGTGTAGGGGGTGCTGTGAGGGTCAGGGCTGTTTCGGGCTGGCTATGGCTTGCCAGACCGTGGGGCACAGTATCCAGCTACCCAGGGCACAGGCCACCTTGCAGCAGACCCAGGAGGCTACAGGATGTGCCTTGAAAAGAGGGTGACTTGTGCTGGGTGCTCCTGAGAGATCAAGGGAGATGCCAAAAACCCTGGTCAGGGGACACTGCAGCATGGGGGTGGGACGGTGGCTCAAAGAGTGGGGCAGGGACTGGCGACATTTGAGAAGTCCCATGCAGGAGAGCACAGATGCGAGGTAGTCTCCAAGGGAGTTTGGAGAGTGTTAGGAAGACACCTGTGTGTGCAAGTAGAGACAGGGCGATCTGAGAGAAGGGGAGAGCCAAATGGTGGGGAGTCACTGCGCACCTGGGGACCTCCTCGGGAACTTAGAAGGATGGAAGCTGTGACTCCCAGTGGCGTGGCAGGCCTGGGTGGGTAGGGACACAGTGCATGGAGCTACTGGAGACACCCCATACCCCAGGAAGTGTGAGGTGAAAGGCTAAGGCTGCAGAGTACCTGGGTGTGAGCAGAGCCTGGGGATCGTCGTGGGGCTGTGCCGCAGCCACGAAGCTCTGACTGGTGTTCTTTGTGTTGCAGGTGAGCGTGGCACTGGGCTGTGCCATGCGTGGCCGAACCATTGCTTTTGCCAGCACCTTTGCCACCTATTTGAGCCGGGCCTACGATCAGATTCGTGTGGGTGCCGTCTGTGGGGTCAGCATCCGCCTCATCGGCTCCCACTGTGGCGTGTCCGTGGGTATGAGTTGGGAGTGTGTCGTCTCAGTAGCTAATGTCCCATTCTTTGCAGGGGACGGTGCGTGGGTCATGGCTCTCGGGGTCCCCTCAGGTGGGACTTCTTGGAATGTCTTTGTAGAAAACCATGTCTTGTAGCCAGGCGTGGTGGTGCACGCCTTTAATCCCAGCACTCAGGAGGCTGAGGTAGGAGGAGCGTTGTAAGTTCGAAACTGGCTTGGGCTACAACGCTAGCGCAAGGCCAGCCTGAGCTACATAGTGCGACCCTGCCTCAAAAAAACCAGGGCCGGGAGTTTGGCTCAGTGGCTTAAGCGCCTGCCCTGGCAGGCGCAAGGTTGTGAGTTCAATCTCTGGTGCCGCCAAAAAAAAAAGAAAGAAAGAAAGAAAACCATATCTTGTTTGAAAGAGTTAAACTGCTCTGGGTAAGCTTTGCATCTGTTGAGGTTATGTGAAAACGTGGCTACTGAACTCTGACAGACGGTGTCCTGAGCCCCACGCACTGGATGTGAATAGGGGTGACACTGAGTTCCAGCGTGCGTTTCCATCCTCTCCTCTGTGGCAGTCTGACTGGGCTTAGCAGCCAGACAGAGGGAAGCAGGGTGATCGTGGGGCCCCTGGAGGAAGATGATGTAGGGAAGCAGGCTGGGGGACATGTGGGCCTGGGAGCCTTGACATGCTAGGGCGGGCAGGGAGGACAAAGGAAGACACGAGTGATCAGAGGGAGCGTGGAGGAGGAGGAAGTATAGCTAGCAGATGGAGGGTTCGGAGCTGCATGCCAAGTCAGTCTCCAGGACCTCTCCCTGGGAATGGGTGGGAGGGCCCTGTCGCGACGTGGAAGGATATGTCACCTCAGCGTGCGATGGCTGGCATTTGCTGCTAGCGTGCTGGGGCCGCCCACTGGGGAGCCAGCTACATGGCCCTGGGAGAATGGGACAGGACCTGGACTGCAGGGTTCTGGGAGAATTCCAGAGAGCCAGGGCAGGCAGGCAGGCAAGGATCTTAGTGTCAGCCATGGGGAGCAGTAGCTGTGTAAGGTGACAGCCCCCTCCCCAGCTATGCGCTGTACTTTCTCCATCCACAGTGCTATGGCCGGAAACATCTCTCACCCATGCCAAAGGACCCTTAGTCAAAACAGCAACCCCTCAGGTGTCCCAAAGCTGTATGATGTTCAGCTACTGGGACAACCAGGAAAGTGAGTCAGATACCTCCACTTGAAAATGTCTAGTGTTGCTGGGTGTGGTGGCATACTCCTGTAATCCCAGCACCTGGGAGACTGAGGCAGGAGGATCATCCATCATTTCAAGTTCAAAACCAGCCTGGAAAAAACCGGGCATGGTGGTGCACGCCTTTAATCCGAGCACTCAGGAGGCTGAGGTAGGAGGAGCATTGTGAGTTCAAGGCTGGCTTGGGCCACAACGTGCGCGCAAGGCCAGCCTGAACTGCATAGTGCAACCCTGTCTCAAAAAACTGGGGCCAGGATTTTAGCTCAGGGGTTTAAGTGCCTGCCTGGCAGGTGCAAGGTTTTGAGTTCGATCCCTGCCATAAAAAAAAAAAAAAAAAAGCATGGGCTACAAAGTGAGCCCAAGGCCAGCCTGAACTGCATAGCAAGACCCTATCCCAAAAAGATAAAGAAAAAAATAAAATGCCCAGTGATATGTGCCTGTGACCCCAGCTACTCTGGAGGCTGAGGCAGGAGGGTTGCAAGTTCAAGGCCATCCTGGACAATTTAGCAAGACCCTATCTCAAGGTTAAAAATAAAAAGGGGCTAGGGGCACAGCTCAATGGTAGAGCCCCCCTAGGTTCTATACCCAGTACCCCAAAATAAAAAAGAAAAGTGTCTCGAGAGAGAAAGGTAGATCAAGCTGGGCGTGGTGGTGCACGCCTTTAATCCTAATCCCAGCACTCAGGAGGCTGAGGTAGGCGGAGTGTTGTGAGTTCGAGGCTGGGAGTTTGGCTCACTGGTTTAAGCGCCTGCCTGGCAGGCACGAGGTTGTGAGTTCAATTCCCTGGTGCCACCAAAAAAAAAAAAAAAAAGTAGAAGAACAAAGAGCCTGAGGGGACCTTGCCTCTCTGAAGAGGACAAGGTCAGAGACCTGGCTCTTGACCCACCATGGCTCGGTGCGAAGTTCGCTTGGACGGACACTGGGTTGTAAAGGTCTGAGCTGGGGTATCTGCCTCAGCATGGTTTAGGGTAACCTGGGGCGAACAGTACTCAGACTTGCCCAGAGACAGGGGCCCGTGCTCACTTTTTTATTGGCCTGTGGCTGTCCCAGGTGAAGATGGACCCACCCAGATGGCCCTGGAGGACCTGGCCATGTTCCGCGCACTGCCCAACTGCACCATCTTCTACCCCAGTGACGCCGTCTCCACTGAGTATGCGGTTTTTCTGGCCGCCAATACCAAGGTATGTTTAGGGGACACTGGGTTAGATATGGAATGTGTCTTGGTTCTGCTCCAAGTTCACTACTGATTGACTTTTCCCCTGTGCTTCAGCATCAAAGTAATACTCCTTATGGAAAACCCAGTGGTAGGATTCCCCGTTTTCTTTCTTTTTCTTTTTTCTTTTTCATTCTGTTTTTTTTTTTTTTTTCTGGTACCAGAGATTGAGCCTACATACCCACCTAGAAGGGTCACGAGAGGCAGAACAAGACCATGCTATACAGCAGAGTAGAGGTCCCTTCGTAGGGTGCAGAGGAACAGGAAGGGGTACTGACAGGGAAACGCAGGCCAGTGGCCATCCCGTTGGGACCTGGGCAGGGATTCATGGCATGCTCCCTCATGGGGACAGGACTGGGCTGCAAGCCTTAGCAGGAGTGCATTTTCCTCACGCAGGATCGAGCAGAAACACTTTCCTGATAGACACTTGAGTTTCTAACGCATCACTGACACGTTCATGTCACTTAGGTTAATTTTGAGTGGGAAGTAATTCCAAAGGGGGTCCTTTCAGGTCCCAACGAGCAGCCAGCTTCTAAGAAGAAAGCACGCCCCGCTGGCGTGCTGCATTTCACATGTCCTGTACAGAGGTCAGAGCCTCTGCTCTGCGGAGACGGAGGCCACAGCGGGGGAAGCTGGCGGGGGGAGGGGGCAGCCACCATCCTGCTCTAGTACTCGGGCCTCCTCTCCCTCTGTCTCTCCCCCTGGGGCTGATGCATCATTGGTTGGAAGTTCACGCGCCCCAGTTCTACAGGCTCGTTCTGATTTGCATTCCTGCCCTAGGGAATCTGCTACATTCGGACCAGCCAGCCGGAAACTGAAGTTATTTACGCCCCACAGGAGACCTTTAGGATCGGACAGGCCAAGGTAGGGGCTGCTGTGCCATTGCTGTCTGCTCTCATTCATGCTGTCACACGCTAGGCATCCCTGGCCTTTCTTGGCTCTGGCTTTTAAAAAATCACTTGTGACCATTGCCTTCTTTCCTCAGGAATAGTCCAATAATTTCAGGTTGATTTGCACTTTTCTTCTTTCCAAATAGTCTCTTTTTAAACTATTTATCCTGAGATAGGGTTTCATTGAATTGCAGGCTGGCCTCTTAACTTGCCACCCTCTTGCACTAGCCTGACCATGGCAGTGGGGGCGACAGGCGCATGCCACCCACCACGCCGGGTGTCTGTCGGGCTCTTAACGTAATAACATGAGGGCTCTGGACATCTTGCTAAACAAAGTCACAGAGCACGATCCAGGTGAAGAACAGGTGGCATCGTGCCCACACACCTGCTTGATGGAAGGCGGGTGCCCAACCCCAGGCCCCAGGCCCCAGGCCTCAATCACCCCGTCCCTCCCGCTGTGCATCCCTTGCAGCCCGAGAAGTCCTGGAAGAGCTTTGCTGCGCTGCCCGCTGCCCTGCTTCCATAGTACCTTACGATAGCACCTCACAAGCAGAGCGGCTGACAACACCCTTGGCACTCTGCATGATGTGCTTACTCAAAGGATCTGCAGGGAACATCCCCCTTGTTCCCTGGGAGCTGGGCCACTGCAGAGTCAGCTCTGTGCTCAGGACGGCAGCATGCCCCAGAGGGAGCGGTGGAGTGCTTCTCGAGTGCAGGCCCTACTCTGCGCCCCTGGCCAAACCTGAGCCGCACCTTGCACCTCAGAGGGGCAGCTGTCTGGGCAGTTTGGTTTGTGCGGCTTTTTCATCTTTTGGGGGGTTTTTCTGTTTGTTTTTTGGCAATCCTTAGGCTTGAAGCCAGGGCCTTTGCATGTGCTCCATCCGCACCCCTTTCTGTTTTTTAGTTTGAGACAGGGTCTCGGTTGCCCCAGCTGAGCTCAAACTTGCAACCCTCCTCCCTCAGCCTCCTAGAGTGTGACAACACGCCCAGCTCTGGCTTGTGAAAGCCTCCTGGCTGCCTCCTCCTGAGAGGACAGTTATGACATGAGGTCATTCAGGCTGAGGAGTAGCGGGCAGCAGAACACCCTCCGCTATGAGATGGAATCACAGCCTTCTGTTTGTCCTGCTGCACCAGGTCATCCGCTACAGTGACAAGGACAAGGTCACCGTGATTGGAGCCGGGGTGACTCTGCATGAAGCCCTGATGGCTGCCGACGAGCTCTGCCGCCAAGGTCAGTACATGGTTTGTGCTCAGGGAGTCCAGGGTCTGGAGCCCTCTCCCTGGGTCTTTCTATGCGGGTCTCACATCCGTGCCTGCCCTGCAGACATCTCCATCCGCATTGTGGACCTGTTCACCCTTAAGCCTCTGGACGCCGCCACCATCATCTCCTGCGCAAAAGCCACCGGAGGCCGCATCATCACGGTGGAGGATCACTACCCCGAAGGTGCCGGCGTGGGGAGTGGGCTGGCGGGACAGTGACAGTGGAGGCCTGTGGCGGGCTCGGCGGGGAGTGCTCACAGGGTCCTCCGAGTCCTTCCAGCACTCGGCCGGCCACCTGCCACCCCCGGGAGTGCCTTGTGCACGGAGTGTGCCCGGGAGGGTGGGCACCTGAGAAGATGGGCCATACCCAAGCGCTGCTGCAGGGCCCCCGGGAGCCCCGCGGTCGTCCCTGCTCATCGGGTGGGTGGGTCATGCATGGTTCTGCTTCTGAACATCGCGCGCCTGCCCACCACCCCAGCTGACACGGGGCCAGTCTTGGTTCCGGTGGTTTTAGGGAAGGGGACACACTTCCCAGGTGGGCGGGCCAGCTCCAACGACCAGAGTGGATCCCCGAAGCGCTCACTTCCCTCCGCAGGTGGCCTCGGGGAAGCCGTGTGCGCCGCTGTTGCTGGGGAGCCTGACATCATGGTCCGGCAGCTGGCGGCGCCCTTGCTGGGCGTGCCCCAGAGCGGGAGGCCCGGTGAGATGCTCAGCATGTTCGGCTTGAGCGCCAGACACATCGTGCTGGCCGTGAAGCGCATGCTGACGCAGTGATGGTGCCGCCACTCAGCTAGGTTCTGCTCCCTCATCCCAGTTGGCTCCTCCCTTGGCCCGGTTGGCCCCTCCCTTTCGACCAGAGCTGTTAGGCTCCTTCCTGAATGTGAATGTTGGTTATCAAGTTTTAAGTGACAAATAAACCCCATGCATCAACACCTGGCAGGCAGTTTCTGATGAGACCAGAGGCGCAGGGCAGGGTCAGTGTGGGAGCCGGGGCCTCGGGTGGTGTGTTGTCCTTCCATCTACCCCTGGGGGATGTGGGACTTCTGAGTGACTTCATGCTTCAGGCCTCTCACATAAGGGGAGAGTTCTGGAAGCCTTGATGGGTGCTGCTGACAGCCACCCCATGCACTGCAGGCCTTCCCCCGGGCCAGGCTGGGATGGACTGGGGCCACGGCTGGAGGCCAGAGAGTCCAGAGCATCTCCTCAGGAGAAGCTGACACTGGGTGATGCTAGGAGACCTGGGGTCACACAGCCCCCGCCTTGGGGCACCGACAGTGAGTTCCTCACACTTGCTAGAGACCCTCCCAGGAGCATGGCTGACCTGCAGCCACTTCAGCACACTGGTACCTGTTTCCCCCACTCTGGGCCACCGCTGGCCTATGTCCCTGACAGGAACAGAACAGCACACAGAAGAGGCTACACTGTGATGGGCCCAGCCTCGCACCCTGAAATATGAAGGCAGCACTGGGTTCAGTGCCTGGGCTGCAATCCGACCGCACAAGCTCTCGTGATTATTACTAGCAGCATCAAAGACCTCTGCTTGGGACCAGGAGCCTTAGTGTCAGGTGACACCCTCAACCCACCACACCCGGGCCTAGGCGCCCAGAGCCCGAGATACGGGTACAGCCAGCCGGGGACCTCGCCCTGCCACACAGGGCTGAGGGCACCAGGAGAGGACCAGTGACTGGGCCATGGGGACAGCAGGACTCTCAGGTGGTCTTAGAGGTTAAGGGGTGGCACCGTGAGAGGCCACACCAACCTCAGGACCAGCAGCTCTGCCCCCTGCCATGTGTGGGCTTCAGCAGCCTGAAAGAGAAGGGACAGGAGCGGAACTGGGAACAGGGGGACACAGGGCCTGTCCTCCCACCCCACCTCTGCTGCCCAGGCCGCAGGGACACGGCCCCACACGGGGAGACCGGGAGCACGCGACTCGGCAGGCACCTGGCTGTGCCAGGGGACTCCTGGTGTCCAACAGCAGGAGACACAGGCGTCACCTGGACACCACCTGCAGGACGCGAACTCCGGTCGGCGGACACTGGGCCGCTCCGCACAGCTGCAGGGACCTCCATCGGGAAAGCAAGGGTGACCGCCAGCTGCCGGCCTTCACCTGGGGGTTCGCCAGGAAACCGTCACTGTGGACCCCGCAGACACGGCGGGCGGCCGGGCAGACAAGGGGATCCCCAGATGCGCCGTTGTGCGCAAATCACCGCTGCAGAGCGAGCAGCCTGGCGGAAACCCTTGTGGGGTTTAAAGTTTGGCCGGCTTTGCCTTGGTTTGTGAGACAGGCTCTCGCACCGTGCAGTCCAGGCTGGCCTCGGGCTCCCTCTAACCCAGGCCGCACTCCGACACCCAACGATACCCGGGCCTCAGTACCCAAGTGCTGGGATTGCAGCTGTGCACCGCTACCCGCAGCGGGGCTGTTCTGTTGTTTCACACGGCCTTTCATCTATCCTAGGCTGACCTTGAACTTGCAGCCATCCACCTGTCTCAGCTCCCGACTGCTGGCATCACAGACGGGTGCACGCCACCACGCCTGACATGGTGTGTGTTAAAACCCTATGAATGCCGGGCGAGGGGCTGCACGCCTGTGATCCTGGCACTCCGGAAGCTGAGGCAGGAGGATCCCGGGAGGTGCAGGCCTGCCTGAACTACTTGGCAAGACCCTGTCTCAAAACAATAAATAAGTAAGTAAAACTTAAAAAGTTTTAAAATCCCGTAGGAGTGGCACACGCCTGTAATCCCAGCACTCGGGAGGCTGAGGCAGGAGGATCGCTGCGCGTTCCGGACCAGCCTGGGCTACAAAGTGAATTCAAGGCTAGTCTGAACTGCACAGTGAGACCCTGTCTCAAAAAAT
>RJWM01036603.1:6566-18140 GCA_004363535.1 Dasyprocta punctata
CAAAGCCTCACCCAACCCAGAAGTAATCAAAATGACTTAAGAGACACCCAGTAATACAGCAGGGTCCCAGCTGAGGCAAACACTATAGCCAGATAGATCTGGTGGCCTGGAACAGCCTGAATCAGCTGTGGTAACAGTAGGAACTAAGGGTTGACTTACATCAATACCCCTAGGTTAGTCAGCCTAGGAAGAATATAGGACTCACCCAACAGGACCTGCAGTAGGATTTCAGGTGACTGGCCCTCCCCTTCATTGTGGCACCCAGCAATTTGACAAACACCAATCACACAGTAGGATGCTAAGACAGGTACTATGGACAGTTGAGACTAGTGGGATTGAAAGACCAAATATTAACCCAAGAGGAAATGACAAAACGGAAAAGCAAAATGCAGTCTCAAACATCCAGTCCATCAGGAACAAGTACAGGAGATATCAACTTAGAGGACATTAAAAGTCATACACCTGAAATTTCTGAAAAGATACCAAGTAAAATTTTAAAAAAAAACAACAAATCCATGAGGCTATAGTGGAAATCAGATTAGAAATAATCTCTCATGTCAAGAAAGAAATGATGACCTTAATAAAGGAGTTGCCCAGCATAGCTAGAGAAGACATAGATAAAAAAGTATAAGAGCAGGGTAAAATGATGGAATCCATGAATGAACAATATAGAAAAGAAGTAGAATGCATGAAACAAATTCAAAGAGATATCCAAGAAATAAAAAATTCTATTGAAAGTTGGCAAAACCATTTGAATGAAGCTGAGGATAGAATTTCAGACCTTGAGGATGGGATTGCAGCTAGTGATCATGAATGGAAAGAACTTCTAAAAGTAACAAGGCAACATGAAATAATAATTCAACAGTTTTGAGATGATGCAAAGAGAAACAATTTAACACTAATAGTCATCAATGAAGATGCAGGGGTCAATGCAAATGACATAGGAAAACTATTTGCAGAGTAATAGCAGAAAATTTCTCAAACATGGTGGAAGAATCTGATATACAGATAAATGAGGCATATAGGACACCAAATAGTCATAACCAAAATAAATCTACACCCAGGTCTATAATAATCAAGATCCCAGAAATTCAGCATAAAAACAGAATACTAAAAGCTGTTAGGAAAAGAGACAACTTATGTATCTAGGAAAGCCTATTAGAATCACAGCAGACTTCTCAGCACAAACCATCAAGTCAAAATAAGCTTGAGGTAAGGTGTTTTAAGCCCTGAAAGAAAACAACTTTCAATCCAGATTGATGTACCCTGCAAAACTTTCTTTGAAATTTAATGGAGAAATAAGATACTTCCATGCCAAAGAACAACTGAAGAAATTCGTGTCCGCCAAACCAACCCTAGAAAGGGTACTGAAAGACATATTAGAGACAGATAAAAATGACTCCAATTCCCAGAACAACAACAAAAAGAAACCACCAGACTGGGCAAGCGGTTAAACAAGGGGAAAAAGCAGAAAACCAACAATAGGAAAATAACATGACAAAGTTGAGCCAGTACATATCAGTTATATCCATCAATGTAAACGACCTCAATTCACCTATTATTAAAAGAAATAGGTTGACAGAATGGATCAAGAAACAGGATTCAACAATATGCTGTATATAAGAAACACATATGACTCAAAAGGAAACTCACAGACTAGAAGTCAAAGGATGAAAAACAATACTCCATGTGACAGGAGCCCAGAAAAAAACAGGGGTAGCTATTCTGTTTGCAGACAGTGTAAACTTCAAACCAAAAATGATCAAAAGAGATAAAGAAGGTCACTACATACTTGTTGGGGGAAAAATTCAAGAGGAAGAGCTAACAATCATAAATATATATGCACCAAATACAGGAGCACCCAACTATATAAGACAAATACTAATAGGCATGAAAAATATGCAATAGCACAATTGCAACAGGGGACCTTAATACCCCATTGTCACAAAGAGATAGATCAACTAGACAAAAAGTTAGCAAAGAAATGACAGAACTGAATCAAACCTGTGAACAAATGGACTTAGTAGATGCTTACAGTGTTCCAACCAACATCAGAGTGCACATTTTTCTCAGCTACACATGGGACATTCTCTAAAATAGACCATATATTAGCCCATAGAACATGCTTACAGAAATGCAAAGGGAGTAAAATGATCCCATGCATATAATCTGATCATAGTGCACTGAAATTAGAATTTAATGGCAAAAAAACTGCAAAAGCTACATAAACACTTGGAAATTAAATAACAACCTCTTGAACAGCCAATGGATTACAGATGAAATTAAAGAAATTAAACAATATCAAAAATTCAATGAAAATGTAGATACAACATACTGAAACTTGTGGGACACAATGAAAGTGGTCCTAAGAGGGAAATATATAGCAATAAATTTTCACATCAAGTAAATAGAATAAGCACAAATAAACAACCCAGTGCTATACCTCAGGCTTCTATAAAAAGAAGAGCAAGTCAAACCCAAAGCTCATAGAAGAGAAGAAATTGTAAAGATCAGAGCAGAAATTAGTGCAATTGGGACTAAGAAAACAATACAAAGAATTAATGAATCAAAGGGCTGGTTCTTTGAGAGAATAAACAAAACTGATAAACCTCTAGCCAATCTTATCAAAAAAGCAAAGAAAAAACTCAAATTCATGTAATAAAGAGTGAAAAGGGAGAAATTACTACAGATCCCACAGAATTTCAGCTGATCATGAATACCTACTTTGAAAATCTTTACTCACATAGGGTGGGAAACACAGAGGAAATTGATGAATTCCTAGAAACATATGAATTACCAAAGTTGAGTCAAGAAGATATAACAATAACCCAATATTAGCTCCTGAAATTGAAAACGTGATTTAAAACTTACCAACAAACAAAAGCTGAGGTCCTGACGGATTCACAGCTGAATTCTACAAGAAATTTAGAGAAGATTTAATAACAGTACTTATCAAACTCTTCAATGAAATTGAAAGGGAAGCAATCCTCCCTAACTCATTCCTGCAGGTGAATATTACTCTGATACCAAAACCAGAGAAAGAACCAACCAAAAAGGAGAACTATAGGCCAATCTCCCTAATGAATATCAATGAAAAATTCTTAATAAAATACTGGCAAATAGAATGCAGCAAATCACCAAGAAGATTATACATCATGACCAAGTTGAATTTATCCCAGGAAAGCAGGGATGATTTAACATACACAAATCAATAAATGTAATACACACATCAACAGAGTCAAAGACAAAATCACATGATCATCTCAATAGATGCAGAAAAAGCCTTTGACAAAGTCTAACACTTTTTCATGATAAAAAAAATAAAAACCTTACAGAAACTTGGAATAGATTATATGTACCTCAATCCGATAAAAGCCATCTATGACAAACCAACAGCCAACATTATACTAAATGGACAAAAACTGAAAGCTTTTACTCTAAAATCAGGAACAAGACAAAGATGTCCACTAACACCACTCCTATTCAACATAGTTCTGGAAACATTAGCCAGAGCAATCAGACAAGAGACAGAAATAAGAGGAATAAGGATAGGAAAGGAAGAAGGTACTTGCAGATGACATGATACTCTACATAGAACAGCCTAAAAACTCCATCAAAGGCTACTAGAGCTACTAAACAAATTCAGTAGTGTAGCTGGATGCAAAGTCAACACTCAAAAATCAATAGCATTCCTGTACACAAACAACAAACACATTGAGAGAGAAATTATGGAAATAACACCTTTCACAATAGCATCCAAAAAAAATGAAATACTTAGGACTCAACCTAACAAAGAAGATAAAAGACCTATATGCTAAAAACTATAGTACTATAAAAAAGGAGATTGAAGAGGATGTTAGAAAATGGAAAGATATCCCTTGCTCTTGGTTAGGAAAAACCAACATTGTGAAAATGGGCATACTCCTAAAATGGTTATATGGATTTAAAGCAATACCAATCAAAATGCCATTAACATATCTTGCAGATCTAGAGAAAACATTCCTAAAATTCATTTGGAAACAGAAGAGACCTAGACTAGCAAAGGCAATTCTGGGCAATAAAAGCAAGGCAGGAGGCATCTCAATCCCTGACTTGAAATTGTACTACAAAGCTACAGTGATAAAATCAGCATGTACTGGCAAAAAAAAATAGACTTGAGGATCAATGGAACAGATTAGAAGATGCAAATACAACTACAAAGACACTCAGCCACCTTATATTTGACAAATGGGCTAAACATGTTCACTGGAAGAAAGACAGCCTCTTTAATAAATGGTGCTGGAAAAATTGGCTTTCCACATGCCAAAGACTGAAACTAGACCCATGTCTATCACCATGCAGTAAAGTAAAGTCAAAATGGATCAAAGATCTAAATATTAAAATAGAAACACTAAATCTACTGGAAGACAAGGTAGGTAGAAATCTTGAAGATATAGGGGTAGGCAAAAAGTTCAGGAACAAAACGCAAACTGCATGGAAAATACTTCAAAAAATCAACAACTGGGATCTCATCTTATTAAAAAGTTTTTGCACTTCAAAAGAAATCACCAACAAAGTAAAAAGAAAACCCAAAGAATGGGAAAGAATTTTAGTTAACTGTCCCTCAGACAAAGGACTTACATCCAGAACATAAAAAGAATTGCAAAACATCAGGCCCCCCAAATTCAGAGACCCAACCCACAAATGGGCATCTGAGATGAGCAAGCACTTCTCAGATGAAGGAATACAAATGGGGAATAAATACATGAAGAAATGCTCAACATCACTGGTCATTCGGGAAATGCAAATTAAAACAATATTGAGATTCCATCTCACTCCAGAAAGAATGGCTGCCATCAAGAAATCAACTGATAACAAATGTTGGTGGGGCTGTGGGGGAAAAGGAACCCTTCTCCACTGTTGGTGGGAGTGCAGACTGGAGCAATCACTGTGGAAATCAGTATGGAGATTCCTCAAAAAACTAGGATTGGAAATCCCCTTTATTCCAGCTATTCCCCTTCTGGGTATTTTCCCAGAAAAATTGAAAATGTCATGTCACAGCAATATATGTGCACCCATGTTTACAGCAGCACAATTTGTAATAGCTAAATCTTGGAAACAACCAAAGCGCACATCAACTGTAGAATGGATGAAAAAGACGTGGTTTTTTATGCAATGGAATATTACTCAGCTATAAAAAGGGGTGATGCTGATGCTTTTATAGGTAAATAGAGTCAACTTGAGACTATATTTATAAGTGAAATAAATCAGACTTACATTTGCAAGTATCATATTTTCTCCCTAGTGTAAACAATAATAATAATAAACTGAAAGAGTAACAAGACCCAAAATGTACAATAGTTATTGTAATAATGAAAGGCAAAGAAAGTGTTCAAAATTAAAGAACAACTGGGACAGGGAAAAAGAGAAATGGAAGAAAGGAAAAAATTCTATGTATGTAAGTATACACATATAACTCTATGTATGTATAAGTGTGCAAGATAGATAACTGTACTACTAATTCTGTTAGTTCATCAAAAAGAATAGTTTGTATTTTCATTATTTGATTTTCTGATCATTTTTAATGCCTAGATCTTGTAACTTGAATTACTTCTAAGATAACAATATGCAATATGTTAAAGAGTGTTGATTTCTTACTGTTTTTTTAATTCTGTATTATTTCTGCCCTTTTTTATGTTTTGCTTTTTAACATTAAAAAAATATAAATTTTTTTTAAATGTGCAGACCACCCCCAGCACTCCAGGAAGAGAGAAAATGACTGAAAATGACCACAGTGAGGGGGAAGTGGGAGGAATTTGGCTGGAAGAGCCCCACAGGGAGAGGAGCAAATCGGATCACAGGGCAGCTGCGACTGGAGGAGACATAGCTACACAGAGAGGGCCTGGGCACTTCAGTAAGACAGCCCTGAGGACAGTGAGAACCCGAGGAACCAAGGGTGGAGTGGAGCCTGGTAAAGAGAGGCAGACACCCAGACTCTCAGCTGAAAGGAACCTGCTGGATGCTGCAGCAGGGACCCTGACGTTACTTCTGTGTCTTCAGGAGTGTGGGAAATCTTCTTTAAGAACCCAATAGAGCCTGTGATTGGTCCTGGGATCCCTGGAGTCACAGGTCCAAAGGAGGGAGGCTAGGGCTGACACTCATAATGCCCTCACTCTAGGAAGAAGAGCACAGGTAGGTCCATTGCTTCTAGGGTCCAGATCGTTCAACCACTTGGGCCACGCTTAATTAAATGCCCTTCTCTCTGCCAAGGCAAATGAAACAAAGGCAGCCCCAATTCACAGAGCTAACAGGTGACAAAATAAAACCTAATCTTCTTTGTGGATCAGTGTGGCTATGCCCGGAGTCCCCTGCCTCCCTGGGAATGGGGAGGAAGAGCTGTCAGTAACGGACACTAGTGAATGCTTTCCAAAGTTCCACATCATTCCATGCCATCTTGATGGTCTCTAGTGCCAGCGGGCCAGCACAGCGCCACCTTCTGGGGGCCTCAAGCTGTGACCCAAAAAGAATCCTCCCTGAAAGTCAAAGGTGCACGTTTCGAACTTGACATGCTCTTGGTGTTGACTGAAGCTAAAATGTGCTTCAGTGTGGTCCTGTGTGTTGACAGGGTCAGGAAAAGAGTCCAGAATGGCACTGAGATGGATATAATGGATATAATTTCCCCTAGCACACTGTTTATGGGACACTGGGACACAGATGGGGACACAGAAGCAAAGCGGTACTATCAACGGTCATACTGACTGCGGTCTGCCCTCTGGCCATGCACTGCCCTCCTGAGCCACTGCTCAGAGCCTCCTCTGCTCCCAGCTGCCTGAGAAAACACCAAAACGCTTTGGCATGTCCCAGGAGACACACTCTCACATGTGTGAACACACATGCACCCATTTAATGCTCCATGCACCACTGGGTTGCTCACCCCTAAATATGTCTTATTCCTTCCTGATTCTGGGCTTTTTTTCATGCTGTATACCGGCCAAGAATTCCTTCCTCTTCTATTTCTTTCTGCCAACATACTGATTCTCCTAGGCCCACCCTGAATACTTCACCTGCAGGAAATGACAACGGCCCCTCATTTGAATGAGTCGTTCTTCTATCAGACCTTCCAGAAAATTCTACTCACACTTCATTCCTAATTTACCAGGGGAACCTGGCACCCCATTCCCTTGGAAGTAGGGTCGTGTCTCCTAGTTTAGGGAGAAAAGATGGGCAACCTTCATCTCTGCAGCGCCCCCTGTGCCAAGCCCTCTCCCTGGCAAACAGT
The DNA here is from genome assembly GCA_004363535.1 of Dasyprocta punctata. Classification (NCBI taxonomy): domain Eukaryota; kingdom Metazoa; phylum Chordata; class Mammalia; order Rodentia; family Dasyproctidae; genus Dasyprocta; species Dasyprocta punctata. The sequence continues at coordinate 13,825 of RJWM01036603.1, forward strand.
GGAAGCTTGTTGATGTCTGTCGAATGTGAGTCGGTGTATTCAAAACGTGGATCGCAGCCTGCCCAGATGCCTGCCAGCTGAGGCGATGCGGCTCGATGGCTGAGGGCTGCCAGTGGAGGCTGAGAGGCGGTCTGGGTGGCAGATCCCGGCCCCAACCTGGCACGCCCCGGGGGTGAGCTCTCAGACATCGCTAGTAAAACGATGTTTGGGTTTATGCGTAAGCAGTGGTGGGCGAGTAAATGTTTAATAACTGGCTTTCCAGGAAAAAGAAAGCCCTGGTTTGTAGCATTTGCTTATTTGTGTGGTATAAATATAGTCACCTTGGCTGATTTCAGGATACCAAATGACATCACTGAACAAAAAATAAATGCTAATCATGAAGGCTGGCGGAAACGGGTGAGAGCTACTGCCACACAAGGCTACACACGGACAGCATTCGGGCCTTTACTGTGTCTGTGTGTGGGCATTTCTAATAATGATACTGGTTTCCTGGGTTGTGTTATCATATGTCCCCTTTCCCCCACCTCCAGCTGCACCATCTTATTTTACGTCATCACTGTCGATGGCATAAACTCTCCAATAGTCCCTGTCTGCTCCCACTCTTCTCATCTCATTCAGTCTACCCACCACACGTGACCCACAGTGACCTTATCAATACACAGTCAGACTGTGTCACTCCCCAGGTTTAAAACTTTCAGTGAACTTTTTGTAATCTCTCTTAACATGTACCGCAGTCACACTCAGTCACACTGACTGGCTTTTGGTTTGGTTAACTGAGCCAAGCTTCTCTTTGATTTCAGAGTCTTTGTTTCACCTCCACACAACTGCAATGTTCTTCCTTCCCTATTGCTTCCTTTGGTAAGAACTATTCAATCTTCGGTCCTTAGCTGAAAGGTTTCTTTCTTAGAGATACCTTTAGCACCCATCCCATCCTCATTATTATTGTCCTCCATTGAACCTAGATTTTTAATTTGTAACACCTACCCAATTTGTAAGCATACATTAACTGAACTGTGTGAGCACTGGTTTAACATGAGCTTTCCCCTCTAGGCTGTAAGTTCATGGAGAACAGAGACCAGTCTTCCTCACCAGTGGATAGTCAATATTTAGGACAGAACCAGGCATAGGGTAGGAAATAAATATTCCAATATTTCAAATAGTCAGATAATTGTTTATAAGCCCAAGGAAATGTTCATGGATTGTCATTCAGAACATGGATCCAGAATGAGGAGAAACCCCAATGGGAAAACTAGAATTAAAGGCAGGCATGAGCTCAGTAGCAGACATCAAATGTGTTTTCTGTGTCTATGGCTTCCCCACCCTGAACTTGGACTTTGAAGAATCAAGGAGGAGTCTATTCTATGTCCTGAACAGTGAGTTCCAGGAAGGTACTTACACATGAAGATGGTTTTACCTATAGTTCCTTGAAAACAGGATGGATGGGATTTGGCCAAGTGCAATTAGAGAGTCTTGAACCTAGAATGTACTAACCTTATTTGGATCAAGAAAGAGACATATTTTATATGTTTGGGTTACAGACAAAAAAGGAACAACAACACCTCCTAAGGTGGTGTTGGTGCTGGTGGGAAGCAGCAAGAGAGCTCAGAGGTTATATTGCATTTTATGCCTGTGACAAGAGCTAGAGCTCCTCTGCCATGACAGCCATCTGCCTGGAAAGGCTCCCTTATAGCCCACCATTGAAAACCTAGCCTTGGTTTTTACAAAGCATGGCAAGAAAGGCCTTTCTGGTCCTGGGACCTACCATCTCTAATCCTCCTCTTTAAGGGTTTTAGATCTGTGGGGCAAACTTTGAAGGTGACAACTGCAGACCCAAAAGCTCAGAGCAATGTCCCTGAGTCAAGAGATCAGGATTATTCTAAGGAATCGGGGAACTGGGGAACAAATGCAGACACAACCAACAGAGAGGGCAAAGCAAAGGTGCAAACGGGGTGGCAAATCACAGGGGAGAGGCCAGACCCTGTGGTTCTGTCCAGAACGAGGACAGCACCAACCCGGACGCACCCGTGGCACAGCTGCAGCTCACCTTGGGTCAGCAGGAATGGTCTCTCTGGCTTCCCGTCAGCCTGTCATTCTCCACCAGGGAGCAAAAGCCAGAGAGGGACCCACAACTTCCCAGAGGTTGCACAGGGGTACTACTACATGGACCCCTTCCGCTCCCAGCTCTCTCCCACTCCGCCTGCCCACACTCCTGAAACTCCTCTGATGCTCAGCCAATGCCCCTGCCCCATGATGCCTTCCTGACATTCCGGTCCACCTTTCCTAAAGTCTATACCACACAATTCTGTAATTCTGTAGTGCATAGACCCTGGGACTTTCTCCAATTCAGTCACATACAGAGCGTGATGGGTGAAGGAAGTGCAGACCGAGCCCATCTTATTATGGTTCAACTTAATGCTATTTCAACTTCATGGTGGTGTGAAAGCTGTATATACACTCAGTAGGAATTGTACTACAAATTTTGAGTTTAGATCATTTCTAGGCTACTGATATGCAGTACAATATTTTCTTGAGATGCTGGGCGGCAGCAGCGAGCTGCAGCTAAGTCAGTCCCTTGATCATGAAGGGAAAGCAACTGCCATTCTACAGGGTACAGTGCTGCTGAGCTAGGTAGATTTATGTTAGGTAGATTTAGTGCATTTTCTCCATTCTCTATCTCCAGCTACAAAGGGTTTATCAGGACCTAGCCCCACTATAATTCGAGGAGCAGCTGCATAAGCAAATTCAGACTGGTATGATGAAGTACGCCTGTCATCCTGGCATGCTGGGAGGCTGAAGCAGGAGCACTGCAAGTGTGAGCCTAGACAGGGCAACTTAGTGACTTTGCAAGTCCCTGTCTGAAAGAAAGGAAGAAAGGAAGGAAGAAAACAGGAAGGAAGGAAGGAAGGGAAAGAAAGAAAAAAGAAAGGAAAGAAAGAAAGAGAAAGAAAGAAAGAAAGAAAGAAAGAAAGAAAGAAAGAAAGAAAGAAAGAAAAGGAAAGGAAAGGAAAGGAAAGGAAAGGAAAGGAAAGGAAAGGAAAGGAAAGGAAAAAGAAAAGAGACAGAGAGAGACAGAGAGAGAGAGAGAGAGAGAGAGAGAGAGAGAGAGGGCTGGGGAGGCAGCTCAGTGAGATGGCCTTGGGTTCAACTTCCAGAACTCCAAAAAAAAAAAAAAAGTTACACAAACTTAACAAATCTTTAATTAAGGATTTTGCATCATCCCCTCACTGAACCATAAAGTGAGATCGTCGTGGGTCACACGGTTTGTGGAGAAACCTGAGGGGACACCGGCGGCCCACAGCCACCTCTGGGGGGAAGGACAGGAGGCCTCTTACTCTGTTTGTTTCAGAATATTATGACATAAGGTTTATGTGAGAGTCACAGGTTACATCGTCTTAAATAACAGAATGTTCACAACACTTTGTAACAAAATAGGAAGCAACCATGAAAATCATTTGTACCTTCAGAGACATATAGGTCCATGATTGCACGAGTTTTTTGAAGGGTAATTGATTTTAAGATGGATTATATATTTTTCTTCTAATAGAATGTGTCCTAATTGTGTGGATTTTGTGTAGTAAAATGGGCTGCCATAGTATAACAGCTGGCATATTCTCAATTTTTTAAAAAAATCTAACCCTCCTAGGTAAAAGTAGTATTTCCGTAATGAGTAATAAATAACTGTTTTGCCAAAGAAATACAGTAAAAATACTCTGAGCATGGACAGTTGAAAATGTTTCCAACATAGTGTGAGGGTATTCTCTGAAATACTATGTATATAATGCCTTTTTTAAAAAATAAAAGCTCTAATACCTGCATACTTTAAAACCATGGCAGTAATTTCTAACCTATTTAAAATTTTTCTAAAAAAAAAAAGCTTCTATGAATTTTAAATCCATATAACTTTTGATTAGTTTACAAGAATTGACATTAAGTAAGATGGAAACTGACTAGCTGACTAGATGAATTTCAATAAAAATCTTTGCATAATTGCTGGCTGAGTTTTTTTTAAGTGAGCATCTTGATTTAGTAAGCACAGCTGGCATGACATTTCTTCGATTTGGATCTATATGCCTTTGAAAAGGTTCTTTTTTCAGTGCTGACAATCATTATAACTATTAAAAAAAAAAGTACTTAGAACCAAAACTTTGAATCTAATGCTCTGTTATAAAAGGTGAAAGTAACACTTAAAAATATTCAGATACATTTTTCTAAAGATAATACTTTGAGTAAGAACAAAATATTTTCTTTTACTATTAACAAATAATATAATTTTAAAATTAAAAATCATATTTAATTACCCTTTGTCACATCTTTTA
>RJWM01036604.1:0-18037 GCA_004363535.1 Dasyprocta punctata
TGAGTGTGTTTCTGGTTGTGGCTGTATCTTCTAATCTACTCCATTGAACTTCTGGTCCGTTTTTAATGCAGTGACATGCTGATTTATCACAGTAGCATTGTAGCATAATTACAAGTTGGGAATTGTGATGCCTTCTGCCTTGCCTTTGTTGCCCAGAACTGCCTTTACTATTCTAGGTCTCTTCTGGCTCCAGATTAATTTTAGTAACTATTTCTCTAGGACTTTGAAGTATACAAGTGGAATTTTGATAAGAATTGTATCAAATATCTATAACAATTTTGGGAGAATGGATATTTTTGCAATATTTCTCCTACCAATCCATGAACAAAAACGTCTTTCCATTTTCTGAAATTCTCTTTGATTTCCTTTTTCAGGCTAATGTTATTTTCAATGCATAGATCTTTCACTTCCTTTGTTAGATTGATTCCTAAGGATTTCATTTTGTTTTTGGATGCTATAGTGAAAGATGTGGTTGCCCTTATTTCTCTTTCAGTGAGTTTGTTGTTTATGTACAAGAAAGTTATTGATTTTTGACTGTTAACCTGGTACCCAGTTACATTACTAAATTTGGTTGTTACACCTAGAAGTCTTTCAGTGGAGTTTTGGGGGTCTTCTATGTAGAGTATCATGTCATCTGTGAATAATGATAATTTATCTTCTTCCTTCCCTATCCTTATTCTTTTTACTTCTCTCTCTTCTCTAATTGCTCTGGCTAAAGTTTAAAGAACTATGTTGAATAGAAGTGGTGATAATGGACATCTTTGTCTTGTTCCTGATTTTCAGTTAAAACTTTTCAGTTTTTGTTCATTTAGTAAGATGTTGACTGTTGGTTTGTCATATATGGTTTTTACCAGATTGAGATAAAGACCAATTATTCTAATTTTCTGTAGGATTTATATCATGAATAAGTGCTGGATTTTGTCAAAAGTTTTTCTTCAACTAGTGAGATGATAGTGTGCTTCTTGTCTTTGGGTCTGTTGATAAGGTGTATTGTGTTTATTTATTTGCATATGTTAAACTACACCTGCAATCCTGGAATGAATCCCAATTGATCATGGTGTACAATCTTCTTGTATTCTATTTGCCAGTATTGTATTGAGGATTTTTGCATCTATGTTCATTATGAAGACTAGCATGTAATTCTCCTTTTTGGTTGAGTCTTTCTCTGGTTTTGGTATTAGGGTAATTCTTACTTCCAAGAATGGGTTAGGGAGACTTGCTGCCCTTTCAAATTCATTGAAGAGTTAGAGAAGCGTTGGCATTAAGTCTTCATTGAATTTCTTGTAGATTTCAGCAATGAATCCATCAGAACCTGAGCTTTCCTTTGTTGGTAAGGTTCTAATTACATTTTCAATTTCATTAACTGAAGTTGGGTTATTCAGCAGTTTTGCATCTTCTTGATCCAACTTTAGTAGTTCATATGTTTCTAGGAATCTGTCCATTTCTTCTGTGATATCGAACCTATGAGAGCAAAGGTTTTTGAAGTAAGTACTGATGATCTTCTGCATTTCCACAGGATCTGCAGTGATTTTACCTTTTTCATTTGTATTCCATAGATTCGAGTTTTTTCTTTCCTGTTTTTGATAAGGTTGGCTAGGGGTTTATCGATTTTGTTGTTTCATTCAAAGAACCAACTCTTTGATTTATTAATTCTTTTTATTGTTTTGTTAGTTTCAATTGCATTGATTTCTGCTCCGATCTTTATAATTTCTTTCCTTCTTTGGCCCTTGGACTTGACTTGTTCTTCTCTTTCTAGAAGTTTGAGGTGCAGCGTTAGATTATTTGTGTTTGTTCCGTTTTCCTGATTTGGGAGTTTATCACTCTAAATTTCCCTCTGAGGACTGCTTTCATTGTATCCCACAGGTTCTGGCAATTTGTATGTGCATCGTTGTTCACATTGTCTGCAAATAGAACAGCTATCCCTGCTTTTTCTGGGTTCCTTTCACGTGGAGTACTGTTTTCCATCCTTTGACTTTTAGTCTATTAATTTCCTTTTGAGTTCAATGTGTTTCTTGTATGCAGCATATCGTTGGATTTTATTTCTTAACACACTCTGCCAGTCTGTTTCTTTTTATTGGTGAGTTGAGACCATTTACATTGATGGATATAACTGATATGAACTGACTTAGCCCTGTGACGTTATCTTTCTAATGTTGTTTTTCTACTTTTTCCATTTAACTTTTTGCCCTTGTTTGTGGTTTCCTTCTGCTGTTGTTCTTGGAATTCTAATTATCTTTGTCTCTTTCTAGAATATCTTTCAGTACTCTTTGTCATGTTGGTTTGATGGTAATGAATTCCTTCAGTTGTTCTTTGTCATGAAAGTATCTTATTTCTCCATCATTTTTTAAAGATAGTTTTGCAGGGTACATCAATCTGGGTTGCAAGTTGTTTTCTTTCAGGAGTTGAGATACTTCACTCCAAGCTCTTGACTTGAAGGTTTGTGCTGAGAAGTCTGCCATGATTCTGATAGGCTTTCTGTCTGATGTGATCTGTTGGTTTCTCTCTGACAGCCTTTAGTATTCTGTTCTTGTGTGAAATTCTGGGATCCTAATTATTATGTGTCTGGGTGAAGCTTTGTTTTGGTTATGGCTAATTGAGTTTTTATGCATCTCGCTTATCTGCATAACACATTCTTTTCCTATGTTTGGAAAATTTTCCACTGTTATTTCTTTAAATAGACTTCTTACGTCATTTGTGTTGACCCTGCTTTTTTCATTGATACCTATCAGTCGGACGTTGTTTCTCTTTGCATCATCTTGCAGCAGTTGAACATCTGTTTCCTGGTTCCTTGTCATTTTTCAAAGATCTTTTCTTTCATGATCATTAGCTTCCATCCTGTCTTCAAGGTCTAAGAGTCTACCTTCAGCTTCATTTAGGCAGTTCATCCAGCTTTCAATGTAATTTTTATTTTCCTGAGTATCCCTTGGAGTCTGTTTCATGCATTCTAATTCTGTCTTTTATTGTTCACCTAATGTTTTCATCATGTGCTCATGTTCCTATAATTTTTTTACCTAGATCTTCTTTAGATACACTCAATATTTATTACATTACATATGTCATTTCTTTTTTCTTTTTTTAACCTGAGAGATCATTTCTGGACTGATTTCCTCTATGTCTTCATGGATTTTTTTCTTTATTTCAGTAGCTATCATTTCAGAAATTTCACTTGTGTGATTTCCAGTGTCTTTTTTCACTGTCTCCTTGGTTTGTTTTTGGTGGGCTGAGGGACTAAGACTGCATCTTGCTATTTCCTTTTGTCATTTTCCTCTTGAACTTGTGTGGCTGGCCAGTCAACCTCTTGATGTACTGCAGTGAGATACTTACCTGGGTAGAGATTTCATCCTCAATATCCACATGGCTATCTGGGGCATACCCCTGAACTATCACACTGTAACCTTGCACTGTGATGGACAGAGCTCAAAATCTTCATGACTCATCTCCTAACCTGTTTGCTCCCTAATGGATGGCTCTGTGGCTCTGAGTTGGGGAGGCTCCATACGTTTGTGACCTTTAATTCTGGCCAGCTATTTCTCTGATGGATTGTGCTTGGACATTAAACTGGGAAGAGATTAGATCTTCCATGTTGATAGCAGGGACACACACCCAGAATTTGTTGCCAGAACCTTGCTTCTGGCTGAGCAGAGTTCGGATCCTCCAGGACCCAAGATGCTAGCTGGGATACATCCCTTGAGTGTGGTACTGGGGTTTTGTTCCTGGCTGGGTGGAGTTCAAAACCTCTGGGACCTGTGGGACTAGCTGGAATTCACCACTGACCTATGGCACTGAGGCCTTGTGCTGTGATTGGCAAAACTCAAAACCTCCAAATCCATCATCTGTGCTAGTCACTGCCTGCTGGACTGCTCTGGGGGTCTGAGCTGGAAATGGCTTGGTATCTCTGTAAATTGTGACGCTGCTCAGACTTTCCCCCAATGGACTGCATGGTGACACTGGGCTGAGCAGTGCTCACATCCTCCATGCAACTAGCAGGGACACATTCCCTGGAGTGTGTCACTGGGACCTTGCCAAGAAACTAAGTCTTAATAGAGTCAGAATTTGTTTAAATATTTAGTTATTTACTCATTAAGTAAGCGACTCTTATTTTTAGGTTGCTGTGGTATATTTTACAAGCTGAGTATCTGAAGCTAGATATGTACACATCTGAGCATTGAATATGGTGCAAATGTGCAGCTTGTAAAACTAAAAATGCCTAAGTTTGATGCAGCTACAGTAACCCATAAGTACTGTCTTACAAAACATACATTGTATTTGGATGTCAAACAAACAAAAGAAAAATTTTGGTAAACGTTAACGTATTTGCTGCTATTTGTACCATTCAGTTTGAAAAATATCTTCTATTTTAATAGTATTTCCATTTAAATTGTGGTCTACATTTTTGGGTTGTAGCTAAAGAAGTCTCACTATTTCATGAATAGAATGTACTTGTATATCTGTAGTAAGGTCATCTGTGATTGTCAATAGTGTTATTTAAGCCTGTAAGACATCTAAAGTCAATCTCTGATTTTTTACTTAGGGCATGACAGAGATACACATTCTTTTCCTGGCAGCAAAAGGGAAAAAAGAAGTTTCTGTATTTAATCAATGGTGAAGGTCACTTAAAGGAAGGAATAAAGTAGAATACATTTAGAAGTTGTTGAGGAAGAAAGAAACAGCATTGATTCAAGTAACTGCTTCACGTAAATGTGATCAAGGAATTGTTCTAGCCAAGTGACTCACACAAACATTAATTTTGTATGGGTATAATTTACATTCATATTGAAATATGAGCACTGTACATATATTGCTTTTCACCTCACTTCAACTTAAATGGTTTTCTAATGTACCCTTCCTAAAAACACCACTTCAGTATCTCTTACAGCCTTACCTGCAGTGATTTATTCATGCATACATTCAAAGAATGTATGAGCACTTATTGTGAGAGACAGGTATTGGAATGCCAAAGTTTTCTTAAACATTATATCACTTGGTAAAATTAAAAATAACAAAAGCCAAAACCAAAAACTTTGATACCTTCTAAACTTTTTCAAATCTACCATGGCACACATTACTGAAGAAAAGAGTTGTCATTTGTTCCCTCAAAATATTTATGATAACAAGCTAAAACACAAACTGTTATGTCAGTAAAAACTGTAATGTAATATCTGGCACTGATCTCATATCATAAAATATTGATATGTACTGAATAATATCATGAATGTCAGGAAGGAACAACTAGAAAGAGAAAAAATGATTTAAGTCTAGTAAGGTCTTTTAAAGGCTTCACTTTCTAAAGTGCATGCATTTATATATCTTATTTGTATGTACTTCTTCAAACTTTGCCACATATGTCAGCTTTCTTTTGCTTTTCATCTTACTGTTTTAACACCCTAAGATATTTAAATGACCTCACAGATATAGATGCTAATTCTGTAATGAGCCAAGCTTTTAGTACAGTCCATTTTGGAAACTACATGTTGTATTTCTTCAATTTCCTGAATAAAGGACAATAAATTTAGACCAGGTGGAAAATTATAGTCCTATGGCTGAAATCACAGATGAATCAAGTTGTTTTAGTGTGTGTATATGTTCTTGAAATTCAAAGATAATTGAAATAATATATTTTTCTTGATCAATATTAAATATATATGTTGAGTTTATTTAGATATGTCTGATTTACAGTCAAATAAAAACTATTTTGAAAGATATACACTAAGAAGTAGATATTTATTATGACTTGTGTTTAGATATCCCCCAAAGCCTCATATGATCATAGAGTGATTGAATCTAGAGTGTGTGGCACTGAAATTGATTCAGGGTGCAATGCTAGGATCAAGGGCATTAGGATTAGGGGTGTGACTGCTACCCACCCTAAGTAACCTGGGTAAGATAGAAGGGGTAGAAATAAATGTCATCCCTTGCTGCTTTGCTACTTTTGGCCCACCATGAACTGTTTCTTCTCTGTGATGCCACGCTGCCTTTGAAACTGCTGATTATGGACTGAAACCTCTACAAACTGTTAACTAGATAACACTTTCCTCGCTTAACTTGAGGATGTTGGATATTTTGTCTCAGCAACAAGAACGGTAACTAAGACAATATCCTTCAATATATTATTTGTGATTCTTTTCTGGAGTTGCTCATGCTTTTCAAGCTTCTTCTATGCCAGTGTAGACAGTTTCATTGGTGTGATTTGAGGGAGTTCTGAGCTTCCCTTGAGTGTACACAAATAAAAATGATAGGTCAGAAGACAGACTAATATAGTACTTTTACTGGAAAAATATCCTTTTTTATTTTGGATTTTTTTTAAAGGCAATATATCTTTCTATAGTACAAAACTGGTGGTTTTGCTTTCAGAGTTAATTTAATCAGTGTGTTGTCCTTGGTAAGTCCACTGATATGAAAGTCAGTAATGTTTCATGATACATTCATCTTTATTACATGAAGAATAAGAGCATAAAAAACTAAGCTCCCAAATGTCACTGGTTATGTTTTTTCTCTCAAATTTTTTTGGTGTGTTCTCCCAAAGTACACCAATGTAATTTGTACTTCAATGCTGCTTTAGGGTCAAAATACTTTTGTTGCAGTTATTTTGTGGTTATTTTCCTTGAAGCCCCCGCTAGAGACTAAAAATTTAACACTGTATGTTTGAATATCAGTGATGTATATCAGTAAAAATCATGACATTTGATAGGATGAACTTTACTCCAAGCATTTCAACTGACAATTATTAATGGAGATATTTCATTGGTGTTTTTTTTTCTTTCATTGGTGTTTTTTTTACAGATACTAATATTTAACAATGCTTTAGTTGGCAATTAACACTTTTCATTTGTATAACTGTATCTAAACAAAATCTAATTACATTTCTAAGGACATGATGAAACTACAGTGAAGTTGTGCCAAAAGATATAGAGAATTCTTTAAAAGTAATAAGTAAACTACCACATTAAGAAATCTGAGAATGATCTGGATTGTTATCCAAAGATGAGATAAATATCGATGACAAACACATGAAGACATTTAATATCATGTGCTGCTGGGCAATTAAATATTAATACAAAACTATGATAATGTCGAGATTAAAGTGTCAACTTGACAGCGTTTGGAAATTGCCCGGGGGATGAGTGGAGCAGATTTTCTGGATGTGGATGGTAGGTCATGTAGGTTTAGCCTTGGAAATCTTTGGTCCCTTACCCCTTCCTTTGATGCACCATTTCTCTGCTCCACTTCTTACACACTGTAAATTAAGCATCTCTGCTTCTCTACACCCTTCCACCATGATTTTGTGCATTGGACCCAGATGATTGTAGCCGAATAAACAGAATCTATGCACAGTTTAAATCACTCTTTATTTATGCTTTGGTATACAGCATTATGTCTCAGTGACATGAAAGCTGATTAACCACTAGAGAAACTTAAGAATGGCTAAAAATTCAAACCAATGGCAGCACCAAATACCAGCAAAGATGTAGAACAACAAAGTGCTCATTGCTCCTAGGAATGCAGAATCCACAGCCCATTTGGAAGACAATGTGCTGGTTTCACACAAAAGAAAACATATTCTTAACAAAAGATCCAGCAACCACACATCTTGGTATTTTCTTAAAAGGGACAGAAGTCATATACACAAACAAAAAAAGAGCCTTTGGATAAATAGTTACCATAACTTTATTAATAATCACCTAATTTTCTAAGCAATCAAGATGCTTTCAATAGATGAATCAATCAACACAGTGTAGTACATCCATAAAATGGATCAATACACATGAATAGAAATGAGCTATCAAGGCATGAAAAGATACAATAACTTTCAAAATGTATTGCTAAGGAAAAGAATCCAATCTGAAGAGGTTATACATTGTATGATTTAACTGTCTTATACTCTGATAAAGGCAAAATTCTTAGATCAATAATTTCCAGATATTTTTTGGGAGGAAGACAGCAAGAAAAAAAGCACAGGGAATTTTTAAGGCTCTGAAAGTGTTTTGTATGAAACAATACTGGTGGAATAATGCAACTACTCATTTTCAAAAGCTCAGAGTGTGCAATGCAAAATGTCAACCCTAATATGAATAATAATGTACCAATATTAGTTAATGTTTTGCAACATCTATTTCATTGTAATGCAAAATGAAAACGGGGACAATTATGGGAGACAGGGTATATGTGGAAACTCTGTTCTTTCCAATCAATTTTTCTGCATTCAAAGTCTCCAAAATGATAGTCTGTAATTTTAAAAGGTAGGGGAGAGGAAAAAAATACAAAAATTAATACCAAGAAACACCATTGTGATCATAATAAGAAAATATCACACCTTGAGTAAAAAAACAGTATCCATGAGTTTGTGTTTCCTCATGTCCCAAAGTGCTCAAAAAGAGAATTATCTTTCTGATACATAAGAGAAACCATAAAAACATCATACTCTAAAAATATCAATATCCTCAAGAAGATGAAACAGTAGACTATACCTTTCAGACATATAGATCACAAAAATACAAGCTTTCAAATGCTCACAAAATAGTTATTAACGTTTTGAATTAGATGAAGAGCAATGATTTTAAAGTTTTGTGGATTAGTAGATAATATCTTGGTGTAGAAATAAAGTGGACATTGATTCCAACATGAGCTTGACTACTAATAAGCTAAGGGATCTTGGGAAATTCATTTAACTTCTCATATCCTAACAACTCTAATCTCTAAATCAAGAATGATGATGCCTGTCTTATTTCAACAGAGACTACAGTAGTAATATTGCTTTGTGTGTTTTAAAATGCTGTAAAATTGGAAGGTACTAGTTTTAAAATATGTATCCTTTTAGAGTAAAAATTGGTCCAAAATTGATGAAAAGAAATTGGTATTCTTTTGGGAATATTATTCAACTTTTATTTTTAGTTTCTGTTATATGCAGTAGTACAACTAGTATGGGGATGAGCCAGAGACAATTCAATTCATTTCTGCATGTAGATTCCTTAAACCAGACTTTATCAGTTCTTAAATTGATTGATCTGTATGTAGAAGTGTCTCCCCAGATATTATAGTTCTTTATTATATTAATATGGAGAAAAAGAAAGAAAGAGAACAAGGAAAAGACAAAATAGAAATATGAGGATATATCTGTATCAAATGTTAGAGAGAAAACAAATGATAACTTTTTGGAGTTTTTTTAATAATGCTGTGAATTGTCTGAATATAGAGTGCTTCCCTGAAGGAAGAAGAGTGACTAATTTACAAATGAAGCACAGAAGTAAATTTATAATGTATGAAAGGATAAAAATAGTTGAAAGTAATTGCATAATAATATATTTGAATCTTAAAAATAGAAAAATCCACTTTAAAAAATAAAGCATGAAGTTATAAAGTTACTGTTGTGTGCATGTGTTATATATAAATTCAAATATATGCATATACGAATTTAAATATATGTGAATTAATTTATATATATAAATTCAAATATGCCACAATGGATTGCATGTAGTAGCTACAAAAGTAAACATCTACAGGAATGAAAAAATTCTTATAAACTGCCAAAAATAGGGTTATTCATTGTTTTAAAAGCCAAGAAATGAAGTAGCAAGGTTATTCATGGAGAAGGAAACAAAAACTTTCAACACATAAAATATTTATAGTGTCAAGAGTAAACAAAAGGAATCATATTAAATTAAAAACCTCTGAGCAGCAAAGGAAACAACTAATACTGTGAAATCAAGAGTAGAGATTAGAAAAAAAATTGCCATATATTCTTCAGTCAGAGGACTGATACCTAAAATGTGTAAACAACTCAAAATAATCAGATTTACCAAAATCAAAGACTCAACGTGCAGGTGAAAAGAATAGACACCTCTCAGAAGTACAAATTCCCAGTAAATACATGAAAGATGTTCAACATCACTTGCCATTAATGAAAGGTAAATTAAAACCACATTCTCACTACAGAAAAGATGTCCATCTTCAATAAATCAAATAACAAATTCTGGAGAGGCTGCAGGGAATAAGGAATCCTAATACACTGTTGGTAGAAATGTAAACTGGCACAAACAGTATAAATATCAGTATTGGGATTCCTCAAAAATCTAAAATCAGAAATTTCATTAGACTCTGTCATTCTTTTTTAAGTATCTCCCTAAGGGTAAAAGTCTTATATTGCAGTTTTATATGCATACTCATACTTATAACAGCACAATTCATAGTACCTAAATTTTGGAAGTCGCCTACATGTCTATCAACATATGAATGAAAAAAGAACATGTGGTGCTTATACACAGTGAAGTAATTCTCTGCCTTAAAGAAGGATAATGTTGGGACATTTGTGAGAAAGTGAATACAGCCTAGGACCGTAATGCTAAGTGAATTAAACCAGACTCACAAGCTTAAATGTCACATGGTTTCTGTTATGTAAGCACACAAAATATCTATAAAAAGCAAAATAAAATATGTATAATACAAGCAGGGAAATAGATTGTTTTTCAAATGGGAAAGGATCAAGGACAGAGGGATGTGAGGGACAGAAAAGGGGATAAAATAGAACTGATATATGTTATGTATATGTACCATCTCCTCACAGGGAGTATATTTACTATGTGCTGCAAATATGTATTATTATTTTAACACAATGCTTTTTATCATATAATTACTATAACTGTATAATTGTTATACGCACTGTACTAAAAATTCAATTTTTTAAAATTATAATGTCTGAAGTAAGCAAAGATGCAAGAAAATAGTTAAACTTCTATACTTCTGATAAAATACTCAATTTACAAGAATTATTATTTTAAATATCTGTTTCAGTTACAAATATACTTGAAGTTTGACTTAGCAATTTTCCAAAAATATCTGTGGAATAATTTTATTCTAGGATTCGCTTCAAAAGAAATCTCCAAAATAATGTGAGCTCTCCATTTAACACAGAACATCTGCACACAAATGTTTATCTTGCTTAGAGAATCAGCAAATGAGATATATGCTTAAAATAAAAATCAGTGTATTGTATCATGAAGGGCAAGCAATAATCTATATTATGCTAAATGAAGTTTGTAACTCAAACTATTTGACATGCATAGCAAAATATTTTGTTGTATACCGCCAACAAAATGTTAATATTGGTTAAATCTAATTGGAAGCACCCTGGGTTATTCTTAAAAATGTTATTTCCATCTCATAAGTTTCTAAGATATAGCTGCATTGTTTGTATAATCTGAAAATTTTTATTTAAAAAAATAAAAATTTTCTTTGGAATGTTTTTGGCCTTTTGGATGAACTTTCTCAGTGTTATCTCCTTTTACATAATAGATATTGACTATCTTCTATAGATAGCACCATAGAAAATGATTGAAAATGCTTTTAATATACAGGCAAAATTTGTTTTCCTTCTTCACTTCATGTCTTTATTCTCTCTGTCACTCTCTCCCTTTCTTTTTCCCTTCTTTTATTATATCTCAGCTCTTTGCAAGATTCTAGAAATATTAAAAAAATCAACAAAAACACTAACTTTAAAGGACTTTTCTCCTCTGTAATTTTTTCAGTCTAGAAATGTAACAAACAATTAAATAGAGATTTATAGTAAAGTTTGCAGATGGTATTCGAAAGCGTGTTTGAGATTGGCATTGCATGATTTAATGAGAAAAATCAAAAAAGTTAGTCAAGGACAAATATTGGAGGTGTGATCAAATAATATGATGAATTTTGAAGCTAAAAATTATTATGACTACAGTCACATGGACATTAATCTCCCCTAATATGCTCCTTGTCACTTCAAACACACATCTCAATTTTCTTGGCACTTTATGAAACAGTTCGGGAAGTCCTCATTTATATAATTTTTTGTGCTAATATGGCTACCTCTATGTCTTGAATCGATTCAAAATTTTAACTTTTATGGTCATTTTAACATTGAGTTTTGCAGTGCTAGATCCAGTGAGTAAAACTGATGAGAACAAAGCTTGTTTTTACAAGCCTGCCTTTCCATTAAATGGCACGTAAGCAGCATCGTTACCATATTTTGATCACACCACTTGCCTTATTACTTTTCTTGTGGCTAAGATAAAATACCTGACACCCAAATTTAAAGGATGAAAGGTTTATTCTGATTCACAGTTTGTAGAGGTTTCAGTTCATAGTAGGTTTACTCTAAGGCAGGATGCCATTGCAGAGGCAAAGCAGTTCATGGCAGGCAAAAGGCAGCAAGGCAGCAAGTGGCAAATGACAAACAAACAAACAAACAAATGAACAAACAAACAATGACCACTGCATTTCTCTTTATGTCTCTTATATTTTATACATCTAATGGTGGGTAGCATTCATATCCTAGTCCTTGCATTGCACTCTGAATCAAAGCCAGCAATATATTCTTGATTCCAGCATCTGACACCCTACCTCCAGCCACCTATGAAAAGCCCCCACTATGACCACATGAGTCTTTGGGAGGACATCTAGATACAAGCCATAACACCTCCTAAACACACAAAAGAAGACTTCCAGAATGACTTTAGAAAGTGGTAAAACAATGGAAAAATCTGTTCAATGCAAGGAAGGAGTATTTAAGGTGGATTAATGATAATGTGAATTTTCATATAATAAGTATTTTTATTTAAACATAAACTTGTATGGTTTGATATATATCTGTACCAGGAATATGCTAAATATTTTACATGTGTTTAATTTAAGCTTCAAAAAAAGTCTTCCAGTCTTCCTCATTTCAATCCATGTCAGCACCAGACATGTAGTTCAAGTCACACAAATTTCCCATGATTTCTCTTTATTCCTTTTACCTATCCCCACACTACAATGAATTCCCAAGCAACCTCATCAACATGAGTTGCAAAATATACCCTGAATTAATCTACTTTCCTCCACCACCCTCACTACAGTTTATATTAATATGTCAACATCTCACACCTTGATTATTGCAATACCTCCCAAATGGTCTCCTTTATTCCACTCCTTGTTCTGTAATATGTTTGTCACATGATAGGCAGAGTGATTTTTGAAATGTGAAACACATTATATTTTCCTCTATTTGAAATTATTCCAGTGACTCTCCATTTCACCACATAACCTGGGCACAACCTATCAATTTAGTAATAGGTTAGTTTATACTGCTTCAACAATATTAGCCTCTTCTTATACCTTAGGTAGCTTGTTTTCTCCCCATGGTCTTTGAACTTCCTATTTCTTCTTTTTGGAATGTTATGTCTGATGATTTTTCTGATAGTCTTTGGGTTCTTCATATTAAGTTTTTCTTTTGAATGTTTCTACCTCAAAAGGATTTACCTGATCTCAAACTCAAGTACAAATTATTCAATATCACCTTAGTAACCCCCCAGTGTATTAGCAGATTCCTTCTTTCATAGCACTTGTCTAAATCATAATTTGACTTATACGTGTGCTTTCTTATTTCTCACTTTCTAACATCAGTTTCTTAAAAGAACAAAAGGGTCATAGTTACTGAAAAATCATAGTCTGTCATACCCAGAGAAATGAATGTTACATGGTACTATGTCAATAAATATTTGTTTAATTAACTGATAAATGAATAATTTTTATAGCATATATTAGGAGAAGTTTCCATTAAATGTCCATATTGTGCATGAAGATACAAAATTTCATGGAAGTGAAGCTTATAAAATATTCAAGTAGAAAGCATAAGGCCCCAGTGCCATAGTTCAGGAGTGTGTCCCAGCTCGACATGCAGGACCCAGCAGTTCTGAATTCCACCCAGTCAGGTATAAGGCCCCAGCAATACGCTCCGGTAGTGTATACCTGGGAGGATCCAAGCTCTGCCCAGCTCAGCATCCCAGCACAACCCAAATCAGGGCAACTCCAGGGCAACCTCACAGATCACAGAGGCACTGAGACCTGTCCAGCCCAGAGCCCAGGAGCTGCCCACCAGGAAGTAACCAGGCAGGCAACTGGTCCCGGATAGTTTGAACTCTGCCTATCAGAGCACAAGGCCCCAGCACCATAGTCCAGGGGTGCATCACAGCTAGCCATGCAGGTCCTGGAGGTTCTGAACTCTGCCCAGCCAGGATCAAGGCTGTGGAAACACACTCTGGGGGTGCCTGTCTGCTAGCTGCATGGAGGATCTGAGCTCTGCCTAGCCCAATATCCCAGTGTAAATCAATGCAATCCATCAGGGGAAGGCACAGCCAGCCTGACAAGCCACAGAGGTGCCAAGCAGTGCCCATCACAGAGCCCCAGAGCTGCCTGTAAGGGAATGACTAGCTAGGTGACAGGTCTTTGAGAACTGGAGTTCCACCATCAGAGGGCAAGAACCCAGCACCATAGTTCAGGAGTGTGACCCAGCTAGCCATGTGGGTCTCAGAGGTTCTGAAATCTGCCCAGCCATGAACAAGGTGCCATGCTCCAGAGGTGCATCCTGTCAAACTGCATAGTCCAGAGGTGCTAAAATCCTCCCACGAGGCACACGGCCCTGATGACACACTCCAGGGGTCAATCCTTACAAGCTGCATGGAGGATTCGAGATTTGCCGTGTGCAGCATCCCAGTGCAAGCCAGTGCAATCCATCAAAGGACTGCCCAGCCAGACTCACAGGTCACAAGTGTACCAAGCCCTGCCCAGCCCAAGGCCTAGTGTGGTCCATCAGGGAGTTACCAGCCTAAGTGAAGGGCCTGTGCCAATCATAGTGCAAGACTCTGGTGCTATAGTTTGGGGGTGGGTCTCAGGTAGCCATGGGAATATCAAAGGATCAAAGCTGTGCCCAGGCAAGTATCCCAGTGTAATATATTGGGAGGGTGCCTGACCAAAAAGGTACTAGAGAAAAATGACAAAATGAAAAAGTATGAGGAAGTTTCAGTCCTCCAGCTCACCAAGAACAAACCAAGGAGACAGTGAAAAAAGACACTGGAAATCACACAAGTGAAATTTCTGAAATGATAGCTACTGAAATAAAGAAAAAAATCCATGAAGACATAGAGGAAATCAGTCCAGAAATGATCTCTCAGGTTAAAAAAAGAAAAAAGAAATGACATATGTAATGTAATAAATATTGAGTGTATCTAAAGAAGATCTAGGTAAAAAAATTATAGGAACATGAGCACATGATGAAAACATTAGGTGAACAATAAAAGACAGAATTAGAATGCATGAAACAGACTCCAAGGGATACTCAGGAAAATAAAAATTACATTGAAAGCTGGATGAACTGCCTAAATGAAGCTGAAGGTAGACTCTTAGACCTTGAAGACAGGATGGAAGCTAATGATCATGAAAGAAAAGATCTTTGAAAAATGACAAGGAACCAGGAAACAGATGTTCAACTGCTGCAAGATGATGCAAAGAGAAACAACGTCCGACTGATAGGTATCAATGAAAAAAGCAGGGTCAACACAAATGACGTAAGAAGTCTATTTAAAGAAATAACAGTGGAAAATTTTCCAAACATAGGAAAAGAATGTGTTATGCAGATAAGCGAGATGCATAAAAACTCAATTAGCCATAACCAAAACAAAGCTTCACCCAGACACATAATAATTAGGATCCCAGAATTTCACACAAGAACAGAATACTAAAGGCTGTCAGAGAGAAACCAACAGATCACATCAGACAGAAAGCCTATCAGAATCATGGCAGACTTCTCAGCACAAACCTTCAAGTCAAGAGCTTGGAGTGAAGTATCTCAACTCCTGAAAGAAAACAACTTGCAACCCAGATTGATGTACCCTGCAAAACTATCTTTAAAAAATGATGGAGAAATAAGATACTTTCATGACAAAGAACAACTGAAGGAATTCATTACCATCAAACCAACATGACAAAGAGTACTGAAAGATATTCTAGAAAGAGACAAAGATAATTAGAATTCCAAGAACAACAGCAGAAGGAAACCACAAACAAGGGCAAAAAGTTAAATGGAAAAAGTAGAAAAACAACATTAGAAAGATAACGTCACAGGGCTAAGTCAGTTCATATCAGTTATATCCATCAATGTAAATGGTCTCAACTCACCAATAAAAAGAAACAGACTGGCAGAGTGTGTTAAGAAATAAAATCCAACGATATGCTGCATACAAGAAACACATTGAACTCAAAAGGAAATTAATAGACTAAAAGTCAAAGGATGGAAAACAGTACTCCACGTGAAAGGAACCCAGAAAAAGCAGGGATAGCTGTTCTATTTGCAGACAATGTGAACAACGATGCACATACAAATTGCCAGAACCTGTGGGATACAATGAAAGCAGTCCTCAGAGGGAAATTTAGAGTGATAAACTCCCAAATCAGGAAAACGGAACAAACACAAATAATCTAACGCTGCACCTCAAACTTCTAGAAAGAGAAGAACAAGTCAAGTCCAAGGGCCAAAGAAGGAAAGAAATTATAAAGATCGGAGCAGAAATCAATGCAATTGAAACTAACAAAACAATAAAAAGAATTAATAAATCAAAGAGTTGGTTCTTTGAATGAAACAACAAAATCGATAAACCCCTAGCCAACCTTATCAAAAACAGGAAAGAAAAAACTCGAATCTATGGAATACAAATGAAAAAGGTAAAATCACTGCAGATCCTGTGGAAATGCAGAAGATCATCAGTACTTACTTCAAAAACCTTTGCTCTCATAGGTTCGATATCACAGAAGAAATGGACAGATTCCTAGAAACATATGAACTACTAAAGTTGGATCAAGAAGATGCAAAACTGCTGAATAACCCAACTTCAGTTAATGAAATTGAAAATGTAATTAGAACCTTACCAACAAAGGAAAGCTCAGGTTCTGATGGATTCATTGCTGAAATCTACAAGAAATTCAATGAAGACTTAATGCCAACGCTTCTCTAACTCTTCAATGAATTTGAAAGGGCAGCAAGTCTCCCTAACCCATTCTTGGAAGTAAGAATTACCCTAATACCAAAACCAGAGAAAGACTCAACCAAAAAGGAGAATTACATGCTAGTCTTCATAATGAACATAGATGCAAAAATCCTCAATACAATACTGGCAAATAGAATACAAGAAGATTGTACACCATGATCAATTGGGATTCATTCCAGGATTGCAGGTGTAGTTTAACATATGCAAATAAATAAACACAATACACCTTATCAACAGACCCAAAGACAAGAAGCACACTATCATCTCACTAGTTGAAGAAAAACTTTTGACAAAATCCAGCACTTATTCATGATATAAATCCTACAGAAAATTAGAATAATTGGTCTTTATCTCAATCTGGTAAAAACCATATATGACAAACCAACAGTCAACATCTTACTAAATGAACAAAAACTGAAAAGTTTTAACTGAAAATCAGGAACAAGACAAAGATGTCCATTATCACCACTTCTATTCAACATAGTTCTTTAAACTTTAGCCAGAGCAATTAGAGAAGAGAGAGAAGTAAAAAGAATAAGGATAGGGAAGGAAGAAGATAAATTATCATTATTCACAGATGACATGATACTCTACATAGAAGACCCCCAAAACTCCACTGAAAGACTTCTAGGTGTAACAACCAAATTTAGTAATGTAACTGGGTACCAGGTTAACAGTCAAAAATCAATAACTTTCTTGTACATAAACAACAAACTCACTGAAAGAGAAATAAGAGCAACCACATCTTTCACTATAGCATCCAAAAACAAAATGAAATCCTTAGGAATCAATCTAACAAAGGAAGTGAAAGATCTATGCATTGAAAATAACATTAGCCTGAAAAAGGAAATCAAAGAGAATTTCAGAAAATGGAAAGACGTTTTTGTTCATGGATTGGTAGGAGAAATATTGCAAAAATATCCATTCTCCCAAAATTGTTATAGATATTTGATACAATTCTTATCAAAATTCCACTTGTATACTTCAAAGTCCTAGAGAAATAGTTACTAAAATTAATCTGGAGCCAGAAGAGACCTAGAATAGTAAAGGCAGTTCTGGGCAACAAAGGCAAGGCAGAAGGCATCACAATTCCCAACTTGTAATTATGCTACAATGCTACTGTGATAAATCAGCATGTCACTGCATTAAAAACGGACCAGAAGTTCAATGGAGTAGATTAGAAGATACAGCCACAACCAGAAACACACTCA
>RJWM01036605.1:0-18033 GCA_004363535.1 Dasyprocta punctata
TATCTCTCACCATACACTATACAAAATCAAAATGTGTTAAATATCTAAATATTAAAATAGAAGCACTTAGCCTGCTGGAAGATAAAATAGGTAAAAACTGCTAAAAACGTGTGTAAGCAAAGACTTTCTGTACTGAAGCCATTGCACAAAACAATACTATCAACAATCAACAAATGGGATAACATCTAATTTAAAAGCTTCTGCACAGCAAAGGAAACCACCACCAAAGTGAAAAGACAACCTACAACATGGGAAAAACATCTTGCCATCTACTACTTGACAAAATCTGGTATCTAGAATACATGAAGAATTAAAAATAAATTAGCTCCCTCAAATTAAAAAACCCAATCAAAAATGGGCATCTGAAATGAATACATATTTCTTCAATGAAGAAGGACAGATGACCAATAAATAAATGAAAAAAAATGTTCAGCACAATTGGTCACTTGAGAAATGCCAATTAAAATAACACTGAGATTCCATATTATTCCAGAAAGGATGGCCATCATCAAGAAATCACCCAATAACAAACATAGAAGAGGTCATGGGAAGGGGGATCCTTCATTGTTGGTGGAGTGTAAACTGATACATATGCTACAGATTAATATGGAGATTCCTGAGAAAACTAAAAGTACAAATTTCATTTGACCCAGTTATTATCCTTCAAGGTATCTTCCTAGAAGAGTTAAAGACACCATACCACAGTGGTGTATGCATACCCAAGTACATAGCATCACAATTTATTTAGTTAAGTCTTGGAAACAGTTCACCAACAGATGAATGGCCCAACAAAATGTAGTACATGTACATAGTGGGGTACCATTTTGCCATAAAAAAGTATAAACTTGATTAATTTGTAGGAAGATGGATTCATTTTGAGACCATAATATTAAACAAAATAAATCAGACACACAATGTTAAATGTCACAGGGTTTCTCTTAAATAAGAAACTCCAAATATAAAGTACAAAATAAAAGACAGACTAGAGGAAAAACAGAAAAAAACAGTTATTGTAACACAACATGGACAATGTACCTAAATGGACTTGGATTTAGTATAACTGTCTTATACGTTTTATATGGGTTTTAGCCTGTTAGTCGATTAATCTGTATATGTAATAATTCACTATATAAGGACTCATAAGATTATTAAATGAATTTGATGATGGCGGGGAGGGTAGAGACAAAGGGGTAAAAAAATAATTGAGATGTGTTATGTACATGTACTAATTCCCCACAATGAATATCATCATTATGTACTGCAACAAAAGAGAATAGTTCTAGCCAGGTGTGGTAGGTTATTACCACAATCCTGGCATTCTAGGAAACTGAGACAGAAGGATCACACATTTAAGCCCAGTCTGGACAGTTTAGCAACTGAACAAGACTCTACTGGACAGGGTGGCCCACTGGGGATGTCATTATGTATTTCTGTGCATAAGCATATGTAAATTAAATAACACCCTCTTGAAAAATCAATGGGTCACCAATGGAATCAAAGAAGAAATTAGTTTCTACAATTAAATGATAATGCTGACACAACAGATCAGTACTTAGGGACGAAATGAAAATGTTCCAGATATGGAAATTTATAGTGGTGAATTCCCACATCATAAAAATTACAAAAAAAAGGAACAGAAACTTCATTTTGTTTTAAAACTTCTATTGAATAAATAATTAAGGTAGGTGGTAAATGAATTAAAACATTTTTTAAAATGGTTACCTGGGAACTTTATTATGGATATAGTAGGCTGTACCTCTAAATCCAGTTATCAAGCCTAGCTTTTACTAATGACAATACAACCTGACATTATGTCCATACGATGTGAAGACGATAGTCAATAATATCCTATTGTATACTGAAAATCTACTATGCTGAAGCAGTCAATTTTATGTAATGCTACCACAAAAAAGACAAATATGTGAAGTCATTTGATACATTAATTTCCCTGACTGCAATAATCATTTCAATATTATTATGTATATTAAAACATATATGTCTTAAATATATACAATAAAAATTAAATTATGAAATAAATAAAATCTCTAACAATGAATTCTCATCTATAACTCAAATACATGTTCAAATACATCACAATCTTTCTGCCTCCATGCCTCCCTCTACTCTGTTCCTCTGATTAGGACATCCTCCTATATAATTCCTTCGATCTGTCAAACTTTCTTATCCTTACAAATCTAGCTTGAATTTCTTTCCTTTTGTGAAGCCTTCTTTGACTCTCACAAAAAAGAATAGTATTTTCACAGTATTTTGTTATTACTTCAAATATTTGTCATTTCTTGAAGAGAAATCATAAAAAATCTTCTCATCTAGCTACTTAAAAGCTTACATTATTATAAACTATAGTCACTCTCCTGTGAAATAAAATACCAAAGTTTATTTATCCTAGCCAACTATCCGTATGATACTTTGTTCCCATAATTACACGATTTGTGTTGCTTTTTCTTTTGACACCTCAAGACAATAATAAACTAAGTGACCATTAATATAAACTCATAAAAATAAAAATGCTCATAAAATGGGGGAAAACAAAGTTTTACATAGCTACAGGAACCAGTTAAGAACTCATAGGTACTCTCCCAATTACCCAGGAGGAAGATCATTGTATCAGATGAGCAGGCAAAACTGGGGAGGGTCTTCCACTTTATATCACTAATCTTGCCTTCGGTCAGTGAAGGAAGGAACAAATCAAAGGAAAGTAGAAAGACAGTGTCTCTGCCAAGGGTAAGAGAAAAAGAAAAAAGGGAAAAAGTACAGAACAATGGTGTGGAAAGTAAGAGCAGGCAGCCTCCCTTCTTAACACAGACAGGCTGGTTTTGGATATGACTTGGCATGAAGGTAAAATATTTTCCTAAGAAAGAACTAGCAAAAGTGCCTAGTGCTCCATGGAAGTAAGCATGGAAATAGTCATTCAACTAACATGTAATGCAGAGAAGGAGAGTAATGCAAAAAAGACCTCTTTAGAGCTGATATCTCTTTGCCATGTTTTATGTATGATATTAGGCAGAAAGTGTACCAATATTCCACAGGAATTCAAAATACACAAGATATCAATGTGATCTGAAATTACTCTGGAAACTTTCTGAAAAGAAGAGTCCTGACTTGGGGATTGTCAAGTTTAGATTGGCACAGGAGTGAGCCACCTAAATAGGCAGCTTAATTTTTATGAGTCTGTACATATAGTCATTCAGTTAATTACTGTTTTGAGGAGTAGAAAGAAACAATACAAATCATGCAATTATGGGAAAA
Source organism: Dasyprocta punctata (assembly GCA_004363535.1). NCBI lineage: Eukaryota > Metazoa > Chordata > Mammalia > Rodentia > Dasyproctidae > Dasyprocta > Dasyprocta punctata. The sequence continues at coordinate 3,268 of RJWM01036605.1, forward strand.
AATTTTCATATGACTAGTTGGGTAGGACAAATAAAATATCAAAAGTGACTATAATTTATACCAATGTAAAGTCAGAAAGTCCTTTTCTTTAAATTATGTGTATATCTTTACTATGTTTCTTATATAATATGTATAATCTAATTTACAGTAAGAATGCTGTGGTAATGATAAATAATTACTTTCTTCAATTAACACTGTTTTTAAGATCACTCCATGTTGTATGAAACTAATGAGTTGCTTCTGACTGCTGGGGAGGGTTTCCCAGTACATATTCACTACATTTTTCTTAACAATTACATACAAATATATATGAAATTTATCTAACTCCCCGCAAGTACACACTCAGATGTACAATCAATTGAATTTTTTTTTTAACCGGGGATCAAACTCACAATCTCATGCATGCCAGGCAGCACTTTGCCACTGACCTATATCCCCGGCCCTGAAATAAAATTTTGTAGGTGATTGTTTACATACTTTAGAAACCCTCTGTAATATACCCATTTGGATTGCTTGAATAACTACACAGCTTAAAACAAAACAAAATACTGCCATATTACCTTCAAAATTATTGTATTAGTTTGTATGCATATCAGCAGTACAACAGAGTTATACTAAAACTATGATATATATATTAGGCCAGGTTGAATTTCAGCCAGCAACGGTAAGACTGTCGCTTTTGAAAATGTATTAATGTAATTCATTGAATTTAAAGATATGTTAAAACATCATATGACTATTTCAATGAATAAGGAAAAGTCTTTCACAGTACTTCAACGTCTATTGATGAGGAAGGCATTTGGCAAATAGTTCATTAGAACAGAACTTCCTCAGGTTAACAGAAGGCAACAAATTTCATGTATCAAAGATCATATACTCAATTAGATATGATAAAATGTAACCATTAATAATGGAAGCAAAACAAAGGTGCCCACATTGCTCCTACTAATCAACTTTGTCCTAGATGTGTGCTGATACAAAAGCACTAGCAAACTATAAAAACGCAGTACTTCTCTGTCTGTATACAAACCACAAGAATTTATTTAGGCAATTAAATATACATATATTTATATATATCAATGAATCAGGAAAAGCCTTTGATAGTAACTCAGTTTCAATGTTTAAGAAAAATACTTAGCAAGGGGAAAAGGATGAAGAGATGGAGGGAGAAGAATGGGAGGCGAGGGGAAAGGGACAGAAGAAAAATTCGGATGGGTTATGCACACGTACCAACTCTCCATGATAAATGCAATCCTTATGTAATGCAAACATGTAATACATAAAAATGTAACATTTTAAAGCAACACATAGCAAACTTTTTAAAAGGGAAATACCTCAGACAATAGAAGGTACTATATGTATATTATATACACATATGTGTTTATAGTATGTATTTATAAATACAAATAATTTATAGCTCCAAAATAACAGACTAGCTTGTAATCTTCTTTTAAGAACAACTGAAATAACTGGATATTTTACATTTAATGTATTCAAATCACCAGAGAGGTACCAAGACAGTGAGGGTTTCAGACAACTCTATCCCAGAGAGAAATAAAAAAACAGAAATTAGGGAAATACAAGGAAAAGTAACATATTCAGCATATTGATACCCTGCTCTTCCAAACAAACCAGAAACACTTGAATTGTGCTTACCAAAAGTAAAACGAGAGAAGAAATGTGATTTTGAGAATTTATTTCTAGCAGATTTAGAGTTACAGAATATTAAAGGCAGTTGTTTTTGCAAAAGAAAAATGTCCCAAATGGCAGTACAGAAATATAGGAAATAATGAAAAAATAGGGAAAATTAGAGAAGAAACCACACCAATAAGGACTGCACAATATAACAATAATACTATTTAATATTAAAGTGTCAATAAAAGAGTTGATTTTAAAAGAAAACAGGTTTCCTGTATCCTCTCCACATTAAAGCACATAAAATTGTCTTAACTAATTCAAACAAAGATTTAAATTATGACCATGAATTGAAACGTGCAATATTAATGAGAGTGGTTCTCTCCAGTGTATCTGTGGATTAACAGTGATAAAGTCCAACAGACTTTTGTATATGTTTCAATGTTAAATATCTACTTACTATAATGACCCAGTCACTCAACTCTTAGGCATTTACCCAAATGAAAAGAAAATCTCTTTCTCTATACAGAGAACTACATATGAATATTCACAGGAACTCTATTTATAAAAGCCATAAACATGAAACAACTCACATATTAATAAAATGATGAATAGATAAAAATGTCATAGTATATCCCCAAAATAGATTACTATTCAATAATGTAAAGAAACGAAGTACAGTACTGATAAATGCAACAACACAGATGAGTCCTCAAAACCATTGCTCTGAGTCAAATAACTGAGACCATAAAAAAGTACATTTTATGTAACCCATTTATGACAAAAATACCTAGAAAAACAGATCTAACCTATAGTAACCCAAACCAAACTTGTGATTGCCTGGGATGAGAAACACAATAAGCAAAACAAGGTCAACTGACTGGGAAATAGCAGAGGGGGATTTTTATGGATTAAGGTAATATTTCGTAAGTTGAATTTCAGGGCTAGAAAGTTGTGTGCATTTGTCAACACAAAACTGTGCATTTAACACCCTTGCATTTTTGTTGCATATAAAATATGCCATAATAAAATTTCTTTTAAAAAACCAAAGTAATTTATAAACAATACATTGGAAGCATCCATACTACGGAAGAATAGTGATAGAAAGAAAACAAATATCTGAAGAGATACTTACTAGGTAGATACAAACAGGTTGAACAACTTGGCAGCAGGGGAAGAGCCACAAAATGAAATGACTTAAATGGAATCCATAATAGGCATTTCATTCTCATATAAATGTCCATTTAGGTTTGGCAACTTGAGGTCATCCAAGAGCCAACTATCTTGCAGTTATGCTTTACACCTGGATATCCCCCCAAAGCCTCATGTACTCATAGGTGGGGCTTTGGGGAGGTTACTGGATCATGGGGCATGATATTCATCATTAGATTAGTCCACTGATGTGTTTATGGCTAAATACGAGGTTGGGAGGTGAAGTCTGGTTAGAGGAGGTGTGTCACTATGGCCTGGAAGGTGTATCTCTCTCCCACCTCCCTTGATCACCTACTTTTTCTTGCCTACCATGCACCAAGTTGTTTTTCCTCTGTGATGCCTCTCTGCCATGCCATCAAGCTGCCGCACCGTGAAGCCAGTCAACTGTGGACAGAAACCTCTACAAACTGTGAGCCAAAATAAACCTCTCTTGTATCAGGAATTGTGTCTCAGTGATGAGAACATTAATTAAGACATTTGGGAACTCTGTGATTACTCTGTCTGTGGTCTTAAACTGGTGTTGATGGAACTCCAAATGAGCCCATGTACAGAAGAGAAGACATCTGTGAATTTGAGTGAGGAAAAAAATCACATTTTTATTTTTGCAGCCTCTAAATGAAGTTTACCAATCTCTTCAATTTTGAAAAATGACATCAAATCATACTATCTTTCACACTACCGGTAGCTTGGTGAAAACTTTGAAATCATAGATATTTTCATGTCACATGGCTATTAAAGAATCTTGAATATCATCCATTTTTATCACTGCTTTGAAATTATTGTAAATACAAGATCTACCTGCAACATTTTGTTATTTTCTGTAGTAATAAAGGATTGCTATATGACTATATAACAAGTTGGATTATTTTAAAGGGATTGCTTTAGCTCAATGTAATTGTTTTTGTTATGGCTCTGCATATTTTACTCTACATATTTGAACACACTGGACATGAGCTCTAAAGCCTTCATCATGTAGCCAGAGGCCAATGTTACTAAGAAGTTTAGGAACCACTTGTTGTGCTACATTGCCTTCATCCCTATGGCCAAAATGAGACTGCTATCATATTTAGTTTGCAGCAGTTAAGCAAAAGAATGCATATCTGGAGAAACTAAGGTATTTTTTGCCTCCAATTATATTGTATTTCAGAGAAGCAGACCTATGGCCATGACCAAACACCATACAGAGGGGCTGGAAAATGTCATATAACTGGGTTCCCTCACTCTCAGCTACCAGTTTCAATTACTAGAGATGGAAAGGATATGATTAGCAATCTCTACACAATCACATCACATCTGAGGAAAATGAGACGTGAGCATACGAGACAAATGTATCGAAAGATGATAGTGCCCAGGTTTCTCATTCCTAATACCATTTACAAAGGTAGGGAAGGAAGATCATCTTGATGAATAGAAAATAATTGGACAAGGTGATTTTAGATTACTATAAGCAGGATCATACTTGTAAATCACCTGTCTTAGGAAAGAGCCTGTATGTAGTCTTCACCTAGTTCTATGATGCAGGTATGTCCACAGTGGCCTATGTCCATTGGAAAGGCGTGTGTACAATAGGCTGTATTAAGCCAACATAAGTTAGGTCAAACACACATCTGCGCTTGAGGATTTCCAAATGGAGAAACTCTGAAGTCATTTGGATAGGCATAGCTCAAGCTCACTAGTAGAACTGGGTTGAGACACTGATTAGAAATATATGAGTCTATTGGCCATAAGACTCTAAGAATTGTGACCTGCATTCATTTTTGGTTTAGACAAGGATGATTTTGATTAAAGTTTCCAAGTAGAAAATAGATGCAAATATAAGCACAGTATGCAGAATGGAATCAATAAATGTCCAAGACCATGCCATCAATAAAATTCCTTCTTGCAAAGAAACAGTCTGGCCACTCTCAAGTATGCCATCTCTGGCCAGATTGTGGAACAGTTAGGCCAGGGATATAAACAATAGAATTGTTTGATTGTCTGGAACAGGGTCTCAAGGTACATATATTAGAAATCTAAGGTTGGTGAATCCAACCTAGGAAAATTCTCCTCTTGGATAAGACAATCTACCCTAGAATGTCCATCCACCTAAAAAAGAAACAGACATCCCTATCAGGTATATATACATAATGGAATTTTATTTGGCCATAAAAATAAATGCCTGTCATTTGCAGGAAAACAGATGAATCTCGAGAGTTTAATGTTAAGTGAAATAAGTTAGACACAGAAAATTAAATATCACATGGTTTTTATGAGAAACCCAAAATATAAATAAATTAATAAGGAAAGTAGAGATGTTGGGAAAAAGGAAGACAGAATTTCTGAAGATACAGAAGAGGACCAGGGGAAGGGGGCAATGTAAAGACTAGTGAAAAAGGGGCCAAAAATGATCAAGATCGTAAGTATGTATATATGCATTTATACACATACATGTGTAAGTATATATAAATATATATATACATGTATACACTAATTCCTCAAAATGAATGTAAACCTAAATTACAAAGATAAACCAACAATAAAATGTTTTGTGAGGATTGAAAAATCTTATTTAGGTCTGTAATTCATTCAGTATACAACATGAGATGAGAATATTTAGGTTTTCTTTTTCAATGTAATAAACAATTTTCCCAAGAGAATTTATTAAATATAATTTTCTGATACCTGATGTTAACAGTAACACATAATAACCTGCCATGTTTAAGTAGAACTGTTTTCATAAAAAATCTATTATTATTTGATTTGTTTATTTGATTGATATGGCATTTTTATCATCCTATTTCATTGTACATTATGCTATGGTTACTACTTTCTTGAAGTACAGCTTAACTATTTATTTAGTTATTTATTTATTATTTAAATGAAGAAAAAAAAGACATATATAAAAAAGACAACAAGCAAAAGAGACAAACAAACGAGTACAGTAAATGCACAACAGTAACATTGCTGGTTTACAAAACCAGATGATAGAAACTTGACAATGGCTGCAATATTGTGTATCGTTATCTTTAAAATGGTTACTTACATTAACAGATATAGACATGTAAAATTGATCTAATCATATGAGTATTAATTGTTCTTTCTCAATAACGAATACATTCAGCAGTGTGTTCATTTTAGTTATCTTACATATACATATATACAGGTTTATATCTTTTTTTAGTTTTAAAACTTAGTGCTTCTGAGGTTTTATTTTCTGGTCCCTGACTCTTTCTGCAAAGTGCCTTCACATGATACCCTGCCCACCTCACCATGTGAGAATATAATTGTCTTTATTTTACAAGACATATTTTGTGATTCCTATATTAAAACACCATGAAAATCACATGCTCCCTATTACCCTTTCTGTTAATTTTGACCACAAGTTATAGAAATCATGACCATGACTCAGACTTCCTTAAAGAATAAAATATTTCTTATTCCATTCTGACAAGCTTCAAGCATGGTACAATCATTCTTTATATTTGATATTCTTGGCATTGGATCCTGTCTTAGTTGGAATCCAATCATTGTCCTCAAGTGGATCCTCTGTGGATTCATCATTGTCCTCAAGTGTCCTTTCTGCCAAGAAAGATTCTTTAAATTTGATATTTTCAGTCCCCTAAATGAAAAAGAAAAACCAAGGACACAGAGGATGGTTTGTGGAGATTGTTGACAGCAATTTTGTACATTTATGCTTTAACAAATGTAGCTTAAAAACATGTCAATCTGATTTCTAATCACAGTATCTGGTGGGTGGAGAAAATTGGCATTGTACGCAATGGTCATGTCCCAGGCATCAATGATACCCACGTTGAGATCTTTGAAAATGTCCTTCATGGTAAGATATTGAATGTATCCATGGAAGTCATCATACCACTCTGCATGTATGGGCATTTCCCTGATATTTTCTGTTTTAATGATCACTTTAGTGGCTGGGCTTCTTAGAAACAGTCGTTCAATTGCTTTTCGGATGTTGATAGCCCTGCGAATAAAAATATCAATGGGGAAGGGTCTGAAGTGATGGCCAAAGGTAATGACGATGACTGTGTTTTGGTCCCCGGATACCCTATCAATCTCCAGAGGGATATAACCGTCATCTATCACTGAATATTCACGAACTGTAGTAAAAGGGTAGCTATGCTTTTTCCACTGAACCTGAGTGTGCCTTTCAGCATCCAGAAGCAAACGTTTTGGAAAACTTCCAGTTCCATGAAGATCAAAAACTTTCAATGCTGATAAAAAATAAACAGATCTTTAACTCCAATGCAATGATGAATATTTTTAGAAAAAATATCTTACTTATAATACCCACCTAGAGTATTTTTGTCATCTATTACTACAAGGTAGTGATCAATGTTCGTGAAAGACTATTCTATCATTTACAATACCAACTTAGAATATCTCAGGAGCATCCTGCTCTCTAGGGTAGATTACCAAATCATGTACATGAAATGTCAATCAAAGTGCAAAGTTTTCATTAGAATTCTTTTCAATTATAAAAACTTTTTATCACGATGAAATAAATATAACAAAAGTTGCTGTTTTAACCATTTTAAGCATATAATTCAGTGGTATTAATAATATTCACAGTGTTGTACAATCATTGCCACTTCTTCCAAAACTTTTTAGTCACCATAACCTAAAACTCTGCACCTGTTAAACAGTAACTCCTTGTTCTCTTATTTTTCCAAGGGCCTGCTAACCTGTTGCTCATTTCTATTTGTATGTATATAGCTATTCTGTGTGTATCCTGGAATCACATTTGCTGTGTCTGGCTTGCTTTGTATTTTTAAGGATTCTTATTGTTGTAGCATGCATCAGAACTTTATTTCTGGGGTTTTTTTAAATTTGATTTTGTGTGTGTGTGTGTGTGTGTGTCTGTGGTGCTAAGGTTCCAATTCAGGATCTCATGCATGATAAACAAGTGCAGTATCACTGAAATTACATCCCTAGTTCCAGGACTTCACTTGTTTTTATGGATGAATAATATTCTGTTATGTGCATGTACTACATTTTGTTTATCCATTCATTTGTGGATGGGTACATGATCATTTTCACCTTTTGGTTATTTTGATCACTCATTTAGAGGTATGTAGTTTAGTCCCTACTTTCAATTTTTGAGAGTATATAATAAGTGAAATTGTTGTATCATATAGTAATTCTGTGTGTAACTTCTTAAGGAACTTCCAAACTGTTTTCCACAGCAGTTCCAATCACTTCAGATTCCCATCAGCAATGTATGTGGGTTCTAATTATTCTCATCAATATTTATCTTCTGTTTTGTTATTATAGCCTTGCTGGTAGGCATGAGGTGCTATCTCATGTGATATTTTTGTTTGTGTGTTTGTTCCTACAGTAGTGAGAATTGAACCCAGGGTCTCTGACTTTCTTAATTTCTGTTGTAAGATAGATCTCACTCAGTAACTAAGTCTTTTTTCAGACAAGGTCTCACTATGTAGTCCAGGATGGCCTCATACTCACTGTATAGCCTATGCCGGCTTTCAACTCCTGTTTCAATGATCCTCCTGCCTCAGCCTTCCAAGTGCTGTTATTACAGGTGTGTGCCACAACATCCAGCTGCTAAGCAAGTAAATTGCCCAAACTGGGTTGGTTTTCATCTTCCTGCCTCAGCCTCTCAGAGTGCTGGTATCACAGGCCTGTACCACCATGTACAATTTCATTTTACTTTTGATTTGCCTTTTCTAATAACTAATGATTGGAGCATTTTTTTGTGTGCTTGTTGAACATTTATATATTTTTGGAGAAATGTCTATTGATTGAAATTTATAAGGAGCAATAACATTTCCAATGAAAGAGGGGATAAAATGTATTTCAAGTGAAATGTTTCAAAACCAGAAGGTTAAATAAGGTAAAAAGCAAAATAGCCCAAGTGAGAGAATAGAGACCTCATTAAAAGTACTTTAAAGTCAGCCTGAATTTCTAAAACAATGCAAAGGAATTACATACTTTTGAGAACTTTGGGTAGGTATTCAATCCACTGACGCAGTGTAGAATCTCCGTGGAGGTAAATGAGTTTTCCTTTCAGACAGCCATTTATCTTATTTGTATCCAGCTTAATCTGGTTACAGGATGTTGTGATCCACCTTTGTTGTAGAGTGTAACCACCAGGGAAAGGAATCTTCATTCCAGTTCGACATTTCTCTTTTATTTTTTCATTTTCTGCTAACAGAGATACTGATGGAAAGTGATTTTAATGGCATCAGATAAATATTAAGACTTTTTCTTTTTCCTTCCCTTCTTGATCTCTTGTTTTATTCCTCTAGCTCTTGTTTCTTTTTTCCATTCCTAGTACTGTCATTTTGATCACTAGGTTTAAGTCATCTTTACTCACTCTATTGAGATATTTTGAGTCATCTTGTTGACTCTCTACTCATTTTCTCCTAAATCTGATCACTGCTAAGTCTGAAGTTCTATTCTTTTATTGTCATTCCTAATGATTCTTTAGGAACTTAAGTCTTTTTCTAATCTGAATATTAGCGATCTGTCAATGGATGTTCTAATTGTCAAATTATTAATCTTAATTCTATCAACAAAGGAATAACGTAACTTTCACATATAAAAAAATACTTTAAAATTTTACACAAGTACATTTCAAAAACTTCAAACAGAACCAAGGGTTGTGGCCCAAACCTGAAAACCTAGGACTCTGTAAGATGGAAGCAGGAGGATCACAAGTTCGAGCCCAGCTGGAGCAAATTAGCAACTTAGTAAAACTTCTCAAAGTAAAAAAATTTTTTAAAATGCGCAGATGTATCTCAGCCCAATGAACCATGGGTTCAATTCCCAGTACAGCAAAAAGCAGAAACAAAAAACAAAAAAACAGAAAACAAAACCCCAACAAACAAACAAAAACTGAAATCATAAAAATAAATAAATATAAATTTTTTTAAATTACAAAATAAGAACTTCAAACAATATAAAATACCTACTGAGTTTATTTTTAAATAGAACGTCACTAAAAGTGTCATCCAGATTGAAGTACAAACCAATATTCTAAGATATTCTGGCAAGTTCTGCTAGAATTGCCAGCACTGTTATGGTCTGCCTTCCAAGGTAGCCTATCTGGCAGAGCATGAAATGTTTTCATGATCCTAAAATTATCTTTAAATTTCAAAGTGACATGGTAAGGCTTCCAGGAGGCCTGGTGGCATTGTATGCTGGATAGTTTTAATAACATGATCCTAGAAATTTAGGACTCATGGTTTCTAAGTACTCATTACCTGAGTAATGTACCGCTGTATCTGAGAAGATAGCCTTGATCTTACTGATTGTCTTATCTTACCTAACACTGTGCCAGAATGTTCATTTTCTTATGATTACTCTTACGTGTTTAATTTTAAAATAGGTTCGATATTTTAAACTATATGTAGTAAGTGGTACAGGGTTTCATCTTTCACTAGATTAGAAATTATGATAGACAAACTAAAGTTCCCAAAAGTTTTCAAGTTCAGTACTAATTCATCACACCTGTGACTATGTTGCCTTCCCAGCAAAAGGGATTTTCCAGATGTGAGTAAGGTTACAGTCTTGAGATAAAATGATTTTCCTGAATTATCTCTGGCAACGAGAGAAGACTCCCAGCTAAACTCATTAGTCCTCCAATGTGTTACATAGAAGCAAAAAGATAGACCAAACATACCTAACACAAGGATTTGAAAAGCTATCATATTTTTGGAAGCCAAGGAATGTGGCTACAAGGAATACAGACTCTAGAAGCTGGGAAAGGCAAGGAAACTGATGTTTCTCTAGAGACTCTAGAAAAGGAACACAGCCCAGTTATACTTTAACTGTAGCTCAGTGAAACTGATATCTAGCTCCTGAATGGCAAAATGTGGTAGTACATGTTTCTTGCTTTAAGCTGCTTTGTTATGGTAGCAATAAGAAACTAATATAAATAAAACACACATCTTTTCAATATTAGGACATCCCAGTTTGAAACAGCGTATTTCCTTCTATTTTTATAAATTTTTTTCATACTCTTCAGTAACATTTCAAATTTTATTTCTATATATCATGCTTATTTTGAATATTTGCTTTTTAAAGCACAAAGTACATATACCACTATATTCCCCCCATTGACCTCTGTGATTCAAAAGCCCACCAAATAAGCACACAACATAGCACTTGACTTACTCTTCTTCTCCTTACAGCATCTTCATTGGCCACATTCTACCTCATGCCTTCCTCACTGGTTGTACAAACAAGGTGCATAATACTTTTGTTCATGATAATACTTTCTGATATATTCTAATTACACACTGTAGCACTTTAAATTAGTGTAACTTCTAGCAAAGAATACTTTTTAGTATGTCTCAGGTAATACTTCTTCATCTCATTGTAAATAGACACAAACAAACAGAAATTACTCATTTAACTGATTCCATATATTATTTTATTAACTGTAGCAACTCTATCACTGATATTTATGAAAAATCTACTATCCCTATTCTCTAATTACAGATATCCTCAGGATTCAGTCAACTATTAACTATAACATAAGTCATTCTGCATTTGCATTCTTCATAAAATTAGTAGATTAATATTTTTCAAATTGCAGGCCTACTAAGGATTTATTTTCTCTGTTTTTCTATTAGACTTTCAATAAACATTTTCTGACTAGATGAATAAATATGGGAAATAAATCATTATGAGCTGCTAAGTTTACCAGTGTTGTTGATGAAATAAGAAAGGTTCTGTAGAAGGTTATTTTAAACCTAAAGTAGTATGCTTCATATGAAACATTGCTGTCTGCATGTTATTAAAGCATTTAGTAAGATGGAAACATCATGTGTAACTGATAAGCACATCAATGGCAGTTGGAGGTTCTGCTAACAGAGTTAGGAAACCAAAACCAAAACCACAATGTTCCTATTCTGAAGCAGTGGGCATCCATCAAAGACATTTGCATAGAGACTCAGATGCCAGAAGTTGAAATTCTAGGTTTAAATAGAATGCACGATACTACTGTTTTCTTCTCTTGAGTAAATCAAGATGAAATCTGTTATAAACAGAGTTTGAAGTAATTTTTAAAAATTGATTTCTCTTTGAACTCCAGCATGATTGCCATCATAAACATCAGCTAAGGATTAGCCTGCAGGAAGCTACAATTAATATAGGTTAACACGGATAAACTTTGTCATGAGTTAGACGTGTGCCCAGTAGCACCTTCCACAAATAGAGCAGACTTACTGTTACATTGGGAGACCTCAATAGGCTTAAAGTCTTTCATTATTTCAACTCCCACTTTGGACCTTCAAAAGATAAGACAAATTAGACTGTTGTTGTCCACATAAATCAGGCAACGAAAATCACCTGAATGTAAGTGAAGAACAGCTTTCAATATTTTATAAATGAAAATATTATTTTGTTGCAAATTTTAGATATATTGCATATTGTAAATAAGGATTTTGTAAGACTTTCTACCCTCCTGAGAGTACCTAAAGTCCTTGTCAGGTCTACTTACCTGCTATATGCAATCAGTATGTCCTGTGATTTTAGGTTCCAAGTATTTATCAAATCTGCAAGTTCCCTGTTTCTATGTCACTTTTTTAAGTTCATATACTATTTCTTTAAATTACTATTTTCCTCTTATTGATCATCCTGTCTCAGTTTTATTCTACCTAAATTCTTCAACACAACGGCCAGAGCACCCTTTCCAAATGCAAATCTAAGTGCACTATTCTTTAAACTCCTGTATTGTCTCCCCATCACTGAGTTAGGGAGTCCAACTGTTTTTTATGCACACAGAGCACTTACTACAAGGCTCCTATTTCCCTCTTTAGCCAAGTTCCCTGCTATATTCACCTTCAGTTTTTCCTACATATCTGCTGTCTAAAGATTGTAAGTTTTCTGAAGGAAGGTAGTGTATTTGTCTTCTCTATTGCCATACCCTTAATATTTATCCCACTTGGTGACAGAAAGTAGTAGTCATGCATGAATAAATGTAGCATACAATTCTTTCTTTAATTGATTAAAAACTATCTGACTATTTCTGTTTCAAAACTCTTACTTTCTCATCGACTTTGATTCTTTTTTTGTTTCAAGCTGTGTTCATGTGTGTGTAAGTAAAGGCAGACAGGAAGGACTAAGGAGAGAACAGGGAATTGGGTACCAGGTGTTGCTTATACAATCACCCTATTCTCTGTTATACATGTCTCTTCAGGTCCAATCCCAAGAAGATGATATTTTTATCCTCAGTTGAGATTTGGGTGTGAGGATGGTGGCTGAGTATGGAGAGGTTTGGTGAGTTGTACAATCTGAGATAAAAGGAAAGGAACAGAAACCTAACTGTGCTTTTCATTTCTTCAAAAGTGAATTGAAGACTATGGATCAGGTACTCAAATTTGAATATCCTCGTAAGATTCTAAAGTGCAAATATTTTCCATGTTTCATGTTTACTTTTACTTCTTATATATGTATTTTTTGAAAGCTTAAAAGAAAAAGTCTCTAAGATTGACTATGAAAGTTGCTAAGTAAGTGATTACTGAGACCTAGCATTCTACTCTGTCTCCATGCTTAGGGAAAACAAATACCCATGGAGGCTGAGTGTAAACTTTTCTAGAATGAAAAAGTAAATGGAAGTGAATTGAGGTTTATGGAAAGTTAGCAAACGAACAAAAGATTCTGGAACTCGTAAGTGTCTCAGGGCTTAGCTGACAGTTCTGGGGTTTGTGATGAGTCACCTTTTGTAAAACCTCAAAGAGGCCCTGATGTTTCATTCATGTAGACACCCAGGTTTTTTCACCCAAAATCTTCCAAGAACTACTTGGGTCACACTTTGGGTGCCATTATGGATGTTTTGGTCTTGAGTAGTATATACAGAGGCATCTTGTAATGAAATCAATTGGAAATGTCCTGTAGGACTTGGCTTTTGAAAAGGTTCTTAGGTTGAAAGTGGATAGTTGACAAGCTGTCACAGTAGTTGGGTGATGCCATTGTGGCTTGAACTTGGATAATAGCACTAGGTATGAAAAGAAATGATTGAAAGCAAAAGATGCTTATCATGCAGAGTCAGTGGGCTATAATATGGGAGGTGTTGGAGCATCACTTTTCATATACTTCCCAAGAAATCTTTCTTTGATGCTACATTTCTGAAGATATAGCAGGAGCATTCTGTAGAACATACTTTTCAAATCCTACATCTGTAGTAAAATATATGACTAAATGTGACAATGCTGGTTGCCATAGAAAAGTACCGGCCATATATGTTTTAGATTTCTACCTGTGTGTCCCTCTTGAACATTTCAGTGAAAATGAAAACTGAGAATTGAGTCAAGAAGAGGGTGCCTCAGCAAGACACCATCTGTCTGCCCAGGACCTTGAATAGAGTCATCTGAGAGCATTGTGGCCAGTGTTGATACGGGCAGGACACTTCTGTTGGGGGGTGGGCAGGGACAGTGCCTCTCACTGTATTGAAAAGTATACTCACTTATGGAAAAGGCCTTTTTCTTTGACAGTAAGATAAGGGATATTTCTGCTCCTGGTAGACACATGGGTCAGGGTCTCACAGGGCATGTGTTGAGGCTTTACACAGTAGAAGACTTCATGTTCTCCACCAAATAGGAATTTGCATAGTTCTGTGCTTGAGTTTAGGGCCAGGTCACATTCAGAAAAGACTTGTGAAGTGCCATTAACAAATTTACCTTTGAAAATGATTATATCATGAGCTTCTCTCCTTGCTCTCCAGAGAGCTGATGCCCCTTCACTGGGGTGGATGAGCAGGACAGACAGGGAGACCTGGCCCTCCCAGAACAGAGTGAAGCTGATAAGGTAGGTGCCGTTGTTGAAGTCCGTCACTTTTCCTGATGCACCGGCCTTAAGGCTTGGGGAAGACATCCTGGCCCTCAAAAAGTCTCCGCCATATTCCTTCCTGCGTCCTAGGTGGTCCCTCACCTCCAGCAGGATGTTCAGCTGGTCCCC
>RJWM01036606.1:0-18044 GCA_004363535.1 Dasyprocta punctata
CCTCGCACCTGCCTGACAGGCGCGTAAGCTGCTGAGCCAAACTCCTGGCCCTGGTTTTTTGAGGCAGGGTCGCACTGTGTAGCTCAGGCCGGCCTTGCACTTGCATTGTAGCCCAAGCCAGCCTCGAACTCACAACGCTCCACCTACCTCAGCCTCCCGAGTGCTAGGATTAAAGGCGTGCGCCACCACGCCCGGCTGGGGTTTTCTTTTTTAAGACATTTTTATTTTTATCGGTACATGACTTGGCCATTATGACTCGTGCTGCTATAAACGGGTGTGTGTGCAGCACTGTATTATGGTGTCTTTAACTCTTTTGGGGAGATACTTAGAAGGAGAATAGCTGGGTTGAATGGCATTTCTAGTTTCAGTTTTCTGAAGAATCTCCGTAATGGTTTCCATAGTAGTTGCACTAGTCTACATTCCCATCAACAGTTCAGAAAGATTACCTTTTCCCTGTAGCCTCGCCAGCATTTGTTATTATTTGATTTCTTTTCTTTTCTTATTTATTTATTTATTTATTTATTTATTTTTTTGTGGCACCAGGGATGAAAGTCACAACCTCACGCCTGCCAGGCAGGTGCTTAGGCCACTGAGTCAAACTCCCAGTCCTAGTTTTTTGAGACAGGGTCATACTGTGTAGTTCAGGCTGGCCTTGCTCACATTGTAGCCTAAGCTGGCCTCAAACTCACAACACTCCTCCTACCTCAGCCTCCTGAGTGCTGAGATTAAAGACGTGCACCACCACATCTGGCTATTATTTGATTTCTTAATGATGACCATGCTATGAAGGATAATTTGCTGAATACAAAGTTCTAGGCTGGTGGGTTTTTCCTTTAAAACTGAATTTTTTCTTGCTATTTGCTGCTTTGTTACTCCCTAGAATTCTGATGTGAGTCATTTCATTGTTCCTCTCTAGGCAAAGTGACCTCCCACACCAGGTTCTTCATGATTTTCTCCGTGCCTTTACTTTTTGCAGTTTGAGTGTATGGCTTAGAGTTTTTTGGTGTTTGTCCTGTTTGAAGTCTTCCAAATGTCTTCAATCTCTGTTGAATTAGTCACCTTTCAGTTACTGGGACAAAATACCTGATGCACTCAACCTAAAAGACAAAGAAGGTATTTTGGATCACAGTTTCCAATGTATCAATCTGTGGTTGCTTGACTTCACAACAGCAATGGAATGGCTGAGGAAAGAGACTCACCTCCCGGCAGCCAGGAAGCAGAGAGCAGGAGAAGGGCCAGGGCCAGGGCCAGGGCCAGGACAGACCCTTCCCTGATATGACCCTAGCGATGTGAACAACCAGGTCCTGCTTCCCATCAGCCCATTCACCTAAGAAGTCATCAATGGCCTCATCCATTGATAAAAGGTCAACACCTCCCTCCATTTTGGAATTCCTTGGGTCCCATTCCTTTGCATCCCCGTTTGTACCCTTTGGAATGATAATGTTTATCTTGTACCATTGAATGTTGGAAACGTTTAACTTCGTTTTCATTTGTACAGGGGATTATAGTTGAGAGCTTGCCTTAGATCTCGAAGGGGACTTGGGACTTGGACTTTTTGTCAGTGCTGCAACTGTTAAGACTCTGGCAACTCTTGGAGAGGGATTAAATGTCTTTTGCATAAAGGATGTGCATGAGTCTTTGGGGGGGGCCAGGGTGGAATGTTATGGTTTGTGTCTAGGTGTCTCCCCAAAGCCTCATGCAGTCATGGAGGTGGCTGAGTCTAGCATTTGTGATTGATTCATTGTCTAGTGTTGGGACTGGTGATGTGAGCGCTGCACCTGCCCGGGACGGAGCCAGCATGCAATATAAGGGAGAGAAGGAGGAGTCCCTTTCCTTGCTTTTGCCCTTTTCATTCTTGTCACTTGTGGACACCATGAACGGTTGCCCTTCAGCCACACCACCCTGCCTTGGAGCCAACCGAGGATGGACTGAAACTTCCAAAAACTGTAAGCTAAATAAACCTGTCCTTCCTTCATTTGGGGTGTTAAGTATTTTGTCTCAGCAATGAGAGAAAAGTAACCAAGACAATGTGCAACAACTTTCAGCCACTGTTGCTTCGGGATTTCATTTGTCCCTTCTTCTCTTTCTTCTCTATCTTGCTTCACAAACGTCATACCTTTTACTGTAAGTGTCTCAGTGTTCTTAGATATTCTAGTTATTTATCTTGGCTTATTCCTTTTCCTTTTGTGCACTTCAGTTTGCAAAGTTTTTCTTTACCACTCTTCAGTCTATGAGTGAGCCCACCAAAAGCACTCTTCATTTCCGTAATAGAAATGTCACAGAAATACTTTTGATTTCTAAGCTTTCCTCTGGGTTTTTTTTTTCTCAGAATCTTCATTTTTATACTTATTTTATCCATTTGTCTTGCATGGTGCACACTTTTTCCATCTGAACCCTTAGCATTTAAATCATTGTTCTTTGAAATGCCCAATATGGCCATTCTGATATCTCTGCCATGTCCGAACATGGTTCTGATGCTTACTTTTGTCTCGTTTTTTTCTGTACCTTATGACATATCTTGTAATTTGCTGGTAAAAGCCAGAGGTGATGTGTTGGGCAATAGGAACAGAAGTAGATAGGGTTTTTCTCTTTTTTTAAAATCATTTTTTATTAGTATATATTTACCGTGTGTAATGATCATAGTTGTATGGGATTTGTAATTGTACATAACATATCTTAACTGTTTTTTTCTCATTCTTCTCCACTCCCTTAAGCGCTTCTTTCCCTCCTCATTTATCAAATATTTGTTTCCATTTTCCTTGCATTCTCCTTTAAAAATATCGCTTTCCCTTTCCTTCCATTTCCCCTCCCTCTCCCTTGTTCTCTTCCCATTTGAACAAATTCTTCCTACTTCTCAATAGCTATCCTACATTTTGCTATTTATTTACCCTTTGGGTCTCTGACACAGGAGAAACACTGTGATATTTAAACTCATGTGTCTAATTTATTTCACTTAAAATTATGGTTTCAAGGTGCATGCATTTACCTAAAAACGACTCAATTTATCCTTCTTCATGGCAGAGTAGTATGCTGTTGCATATAAATAGCATTTTCTTTACCCATTCATCTGTTGATGGGCATATGAACTATTTCCAAGATTGAGCTATTATGAATTGTGCTCCTATAAGCACATGTATACATATATCACCATGGTATAATGCTTTTAACTTTTTCAGAAAGGTACCTATAAGGGAAGCAGTTGGGTCAAAGGGAACCTCTAGTTATAGTTTTACGAGGAATCTCCACACCGATTTCCTCAGTGGCTGCACCACTGTGCACTCCCACCAACAGTGGAGAAGGGTTTCTCTTTCCCCACAACCCTGCCAGCATTTGTTATTGGTTGATTTCTTGATAATAGCCATTCTTCCTGGGGTGAGATGAAATCTTAATGTTGTTTTAATTTGCATTTATCAAATGCCCAGTGGTGTTGAACATTTTTCAAGTATGTATTTGCTGTTTGTGCTGACTGTTCTGTGTTTATTAGGCAGGAAGTTAGCCTATGATTTCTATTTGCTGTAGTCACAGGTTTCAGAAGCTTCGTTTTCCTTCTGCCTTCCCTTTCCTTGCTTTTGTTGCCTGTGTTGCCCGTGGGATTCCCTAGGAACTCCTTTAACAGAGTCCTGTCCCTGCAGCTCTTTTACCTGTAAGCCCATTATTAAACAAGAACCCCCTTGCTTGGTGCTACAGCGTGGGGTGTGGAATCATTCCATAATCCTATAATTAGAACTCCAGTGTCAGTCAGCCTGTGCCCTTGGACTGTGTCCCACACAAATATTTCTGAGATTTTTTTTTCTCCCTTCAGGTAAGACAGGCTAGCATGGACCTGACTTGGGTAACTTCTTTCCTCTATAATTGGATAAGGCTCTGGTGGTCTTTTCTCATGCTGGGTTGTATTTATTGCAGAGAATGCCCTGCGTATTTTTTTTACAGGAACAACTTTCCTTCCTCCCCTGAATAAACGAGGGGTTTTTCTCCAGTCTTCATGAGACCCTGGTGGGGATTTTGGAGGTGAAATCCAAGTAAATGTGGCTTCCCCCTAAACCAGAGCCCCAGGGAAATTTTAACTCTCAAATTAGACTGCAGGAATTTAGCCCCAGTATGGAGTCAATGTTTGTATATTTCTGGTCCCAATGGGCTCTGCCTCAGGGGAACAGATCTTTAGCTTCTACACAGTCAGCTTCCCTCACCTGTTCTGCCCCAGGTGCACTGATCTGTAGCCTTCACGCAGTAACCACTCTTCCCTGTGGTTTTACCATCTGCACTTCCACAAAGCCATCGTCAGCCAGGGTCCAAAAATATTACCGGGAAAATTACAGAAATAAAACACTAATGTTTTAAAACACTTCCCACTGCTGTGAGTAACATGATAAAATCTGTGCCCTATCCAGCCTGGGATGCAAATTGTGCTTTTATCCATTTCATTCACACTCTATAAGCTACCTGCTCCTTAGTCACTTAGTCACCATCTTGGTTTTCAGGCTGGCAGTCATAACACCAAACCGCCTATGTTCGCATAACCCCGATTTTACTCATGACTCCTGTAAGTGTTGATTTCCCATCACTGGGACAAAATGCCTGACACCTGCAACTTAAGAAGAAGAGCTTTACTGTGGCTCGTAATTCCTGAGGGTTCCGTCCGTGCAGGGTTGGATGCCTCCAAGGTGGGAATGGCATGGTGGAAGGGTATGGTAGAGGAGAGCTGCTCAACCGGTGGGATTCAGAAATCAGAGAGAGGTGACGAGTCAGGAGCAAGAACACAGCCTGTCAAGTCATGTCTCCAGTGACCCACATGTCACCATGAACTCAGTGAACTAATCCACTATTGAGTACAGCATTCCTGTGACCTGATCACCTTCCAGAATCCCCGCTCTGAACACATGAGACTGTTATGGAGCATTTCAAATCCAAACCATAACAGTCCCACAGCACAAACATAACAGTACCATAACAAACCCAAAGCACAGAATTGATCCTGGCTATTTAATTGTAGTACTGTATTTTGTTATAACTATCTTATTATTGTTGTTTGTCTATTATTGGGCCTAATTTATAAGTTAAACCTTGTCAGATGGATAGATGTATAGGAATAAATATTGGATATGGTTGGGGGTTATCCATACCTCGGTCACCCTTGGAATGTATGGCTGTGGCTAAGGAGGGATCAGTGCATTCACCCATCTTTTCGGTTTTTCAGGGTGGTGATTGTTCAACTCTATGATTGTTCTAAGAAAAGTAACTGAGTTTCAGTTTTTTTCATTTTGTTTCTGTTGTTCTGAGAGGGGGAGAGACCATTGTCAAGGTTTTTTAAATATATATTAAATATATATACTTTTTAGAGATATACATTTAAATTTCTACAAGAATATTCCATACTAGTAATATATGTACTACCTGTTTCCTACAATTAATGTCATTTGTTTTTATTTTTAAAGTATTGGACCTATCCTTCTTCACTAGATTTATTTTCCATATCAGATCTGATCGGTCTTTTCTCAAGTAAAAAGAAAACCTGAAATACTTGACAGAGTACTGAAAGTGAGTGTCTCGCTACCGGCCTGTTCTTGTTAGCCGTTTCTCTGTGGCAGAGGAAGTCAGTGTAAGAACAACCTATTCCCCTCTCTTGTTATTTTCATTTGGTCCAAAGTTATTAAATTCACTGTAAACTTAGCTGTTTTATTTAAGTGCTTTCAGAGTGTTTATGAGGAAAGAGGATTACCATTTATTGGTGAATTATTTTGCCATAAAGACTGTGCTAACTGTGCTTCAAACTTTAATGTGCACCAAATTATCCAGAGATTTGCTAAAATGCAAATTCTGGCTCACTGGTTCCATCTGGAGCTGAATTTCAGCATTTATCAACAGGCAATGCTCGTTCCGCTTGCCAAGTCCCCTTGTCTGGATGAACACCACTTATAGAGTAGGATTCTGAGCCTAGAGGGGGAGGAGACATTTGCAGAGCACCACCACTTGTCTGCCTTTAAAAATAGGGGTTTTCAGACTATCTGCGGGGTAGAAGAAAGGATGCCCTGTGAATGATCATTGTTATCTCCTCCCAACCACAATTTTAATTTAGATATTTTTTAGGGCACTGCTACGAGTTGAATTGTGTCTCTCAGAGGGATATGTGGGACTCATCCCTGGTACTTGTGAATGTTACCTTATATGGAAATGAGATATTTTCAAATACAAGCAATTTAAAACAAAGTCACACCTGAGTAGGGCATGCTCTTCCCTACATGAAAGGTGCTCCTATCAGAAGAAAGGAGACAGACACACGAGGGGAAGACTGAGGCAGAAATTGGCAGCTACAAGGCAAGCAATGCCTATGATTTCTAGAAACCACCAGAATCTGGGAAAGGCAGGGGAAGGTCTTCCTTGGAGCCTTCAGAGATAATGCAACCCTGCCAACACCTGGATTTAGGATTTCTAGTCTCTGTAATGCAAATAGGAAATTTCTGGTGTTGGAAGCCTCCAAGTTTGAGGAAATGAATTAAAGCACTTCTCCTCATGGTCTGGCTTTCTAGATTCCTGAAAGCATCTGTGTGCCCTGCTGAATTTTCATCAGACAAGTTCAGTGGTGGCTGAGATCATTTCACACCAACACAAGCCTCATCATACTGTGCCGTTTATTTAGCATGTGAACAATTAGACAAAAAAAGATAATGCTTGCTGTTAGTCAGCTTTCTGGTCCTGTAACAAATACTTGATGCAATCAATTTATCAAGGGAAATGTTCATTTTGGCTTGCGGGTTTAGAAGTTGAGTGAGGCAGCACAACATGTTGGGCTTATGATGAAGTAGAAATTTCTCACCTGATGGCCAGGAAAAAAAAGAGAGGAAGTGGAAGGGAGGTGCTGGGCTCCTCCAATCCCCTTCAAGGACACGCCTCCAACAACCTGAAAATCTCCCACTAGGCCCCGCCTCTTAAAGGTCCCCCCTACCAGTAGTACTAGGTGGGACCAACTCTTTTACATGTGAACTTTTGGGGGCATTTAAGAGCTAAACTATAGCATTTGCATTATGAGGGTAAATCAACTGTGTTGTACTTTACAGCATAGAAGCACTTTATTTTGTTTCCTAATAATTTTAAAGTATCTGCACTTTACACACATAAAATATTTTTTGTGCTAGCTTATTTTACACAAAAACCTTTCCCCACAGGGAGAAAAATATGCTGTGCATATGTGATTAATTGCCTAGATATTTGCTTGGGAACTGCACGGCTAAGCAAGTGTTTATCATCTTCTGACTCTTACAACATTTAAAACAGACAAACCTCTTGGGGTTGCCGTGTATCTGTTCCTCAAAGAAATCTGTGGTGCACAAATTTATAATTCAGAGCCAGGTTTTATTTTATTTCTCTTTTCAACCGAAACACAGTACCTTGGCTTTGAACAATGAAGAGAAAATGGGCTAGGGATGAAATTTGCTCTGTGCTCTCCATCCACAAGCCCTGGACTAGAAGGGAAGAACGTGGCATTTTTATTCTTACTGATGCACAACAAGCCATCCTAACGTAGCCACACGAAACAACCATTTTATTAAGCTTGAAAGTGCGGTGAGGCAGGAACTCGCCTAGGACAGGCAGGGTGGGTCTTCTCGGCTCCAGGCATATGGGGCTCAGCTGGGAAGACTCAAAAGGGGAAACAGAAAGGCCCCTTGAGGATTCGATGCTGGCGTCTCCTGGAGGTGTTTTGTCCTCACTCACCTGTGGCTGCCAGCTGTTGTCTGGAGCCTCAGTGGTGGCTGCTCGTTCTGTCACCTCCATGTGGCCTCTCCATGTGACTTCAGCTTCCAAGTGACATGGGAGCTTGCAGCAGCTCAGTGACCCAGACGTGAGTGACTCAAGAGGGTGAGGCAGAACCCAGAGGGCCTTTGCTCGTGCCACGCTCCGTGAGTTACCAGTGAGGTCACTAAAGCGGTCCCTGACTTACAGGGAGAAGACAGACGCTACCTCTCATGGGAGCACTTTAAAGCCTGCAAATGTATTATGGTTTAGATCCAAAAATGCCCGCCAAAGCTTCTCTCCCCGCTGGCTCCTCCCTCGCCTTGCTCCGCTTCCTGTCCGCCACACTGTGAGCAGCCCTCCTCTGGTGCACCAGTGCCACGCTGTCGTGCCTCGGAGGCAGCCCGCTATGAGCATGTGTGAGCCAAGATCACCTCTCTTCCAGTACACTGCAGACATCAGGTATTTTGTCCCAGCAGTGAGGAAAATGACAAAGGCAAGATGTGTTCAGAAACCACCATCTGTTCCTCAGCTTTCTGTTACTGGAACAAAATACCTGAGATAATGACTCACAAGGAGCCTGATTGTCCTCTGCTCTTCCGAGGGTCCTGGTTGGGTGCTTGACTCCTCTGGTTTGATCCTGCCGTGAAGCAGCCGACATGGTGGGAGCACGGCAGGACGAGCTGCTCACCTCAGGGCCCGAGCGAAGGGGAGGGACGCAGTCCTGTTGTGCCTTTCTGGGGTGCATCTCCAATGGCCTTTCTTTCACTAGCCCCCACAACCGCAGGCTGGAGACCAAGCCGTTAGCACACGGGCTTTTGGAGACCTTCAAGATCCAGACCTCAGTCCCGTGACTCGGATGGCTCTGACTTCCAGCTGAGAGATTGCAGTGAGTTTCTGCCTGATTCTGAGTGAGAGCCTGCACGTCTGTCGCCCTCGGTCACACTGGGCGGGCTCCACCGGTCCTTTGTAAAGCTGTGATTTGGTTTCCTCCTGCAGTTGTACCAATGGAAACGTTAGACTCCAGATTGAATTTGACAAAATATGTGTCTGGGTGTAAGCTTTTGTGCTACACTTAGCCGTCTATGGGAGAACATTCTAGAAGCACGGGGACTCTGACTGCTTTGATTCTAATCCACTCTTTATAACTCACACTCAGCATAGATACCACGTGGCATCGCCGAGCGCTGGATGCCATTTCCTGGCCTCCATTGCTTTCCGCACCCGCAGTGCTGGCACTGGATTTTCTTTCAGTAACCACCGAGGGGCTGCCTGGGCTCACCGCCTTGGCTGAGAAGACCTCCTCATGGGCCCCCTTTCTCCAGGACCTCAGCAGCAATGCTGGTGTCGTCATCAGAGCAGAAAGCGGACGAGGGAGGAGCGCCTGGCCTGGTGAATCTGGAACCTCCCAGGGAGTACACGGCCAGAAGACGACCAGCTATGCTGGGGGCCAGGAATGACTCAGAATGAAGCCGCACCTCCGTCTTACCCAGTGGAAATGCCGGTTTGCCACGCGGCAGATACACAGCTCAGCGTGTTCCAGGGGTCCTCACCTTGAGGGGCCATTGAGCCATTAGCTTCCCTCCGTTTTAGGAGGTGTGATAAAAAAATACAGTAACTGCTTAAAAATCATTGCAACAGAAGACACACTGCTATTAATTCTCCTAAAAAATACTCTTCCCTTGCTTCGAACACACTCGTCCTATCCTTCCCGTCATCTGCCGAAGCAGTTCCGGACGTTCTCTTCCCCAAGTGCCGTAAGTTGTCTTGTGATTGCCTTGCTGTGCTGAACTGATTCAAAATATTTCTCTTTCCTGATCATTTTGACTTTGGGGGAGAGTCAGAACTCCCACCGTGCCAGACCCGGCGAGAAAGGTGACTGAGGACGCACTGCCGTGTTTTTGTGGGGTGCCGTTCCCCTGGATGACACCGGGCAGCAGCGCTGGCCGTATGGGAATCACACCTGGTAAGGCCGCTCCGGAGAGAGGCCTTCTGGGGCTGCTTCAGAACTGGGCAAGAGGACCAGGGATTTAGCTCAGTGGCTTAAGCGCCTGCCTGGCAGGCGTGAGGTTGTGAGTTTGATCCTTATCACCAGGGGGAAAAAAAAATAGAAATGGGCAAGAACCAAGGGGGATCAAAGTGCTTAAAGTAGGGGAAGGATTTTGAGGGCGATCCAGGGCTACGTAAATTTTAGTCTAGTAAATTTTTAAATTTCTGTTTAAATGTTTTCCATACTTATCGATCATGCCTGATAGGGATTTTCGAAAAGGAAGCAGCCCGTGGCTTGTCTAGGCTGGTCAGTGGTCACGCGACAGCGCTGCTCTGACCCACAAGCCATTGGGCCGCCGGACCCACTCCTGTCCCCCCCACAAGCATGCCGGGCTGTGCGGGACTTCCCCACCGGCTGTCCACCCCGAAACCGTGGCACGACCCGGGCTCCCCACTTTTCCTCTCCTCTCCGCGGCTGTGCTGACCCAGCACCAAGCGGGAGGGCGGGGTGCGGTGAGGGTGGGGTGCGGCAGAACCGGCGCCTCAGTGCAGTTTTAGTAACAGCTTTCATTATCACCAGTGAGATCAAGCCTTCCTTTAACTTGAAACATTTTTTCTTTTTAACTAGTGCACGTTTTGCAGTTCCTAACGATCCCGTTCACCACGGGGAGCCGGCGCGGCACCCCCATCTCCATTCTCCTCCCCTCTGACCTCCCTCCAGCTCCGGCCAGTGGGACGTGGGGAAGTTCTGCCCGAGGTTCCCGCGGGGCTTTGACTCGCTCTAGGAAGTGGGCACGGGACGGGCTTTTCCTGGGTTTTAACTGTGAGACGACGCTGCCGCACGCGCCGCAGTGCTCCCCAGCCCCCGCGGGTCGGGGGCGGCGCAGTGACCACGCGTGCGAGGCCCTTTCGCCGCGAGCTGCCTCTGCGGTGGCTTCGCGTTGCGTCTGTGATTCCCACAGCGTACGGTTTATTCCTTCACACGCTGCTCGAGACCATACCGTTAGCTGGAGTAAATCAGGCTCAAATGTCATGCGGTGTCTCCTACACGAGAAACCCAAAGTATAAATACAGGAAAAAGCAAAATAAAATAGAGACAATCGGACACAGGGAGATAGATCTTCAGCAAGTGGGAGGAGACCAAGAGACCGAAGGAGGGGGAGGGGAGAGAAGAAAAGGGCATGGAAAAAGCATTAAAATGCGCTGTGTGTGTGCACCAGCTGTCCACGATGAATGGGATTGTACCCCGCAAACATGGCCCAATAAAAATAAAAATTAAAATTAAAAAAAATTTTTTAAAAAAGCAGCAGGGTGCTTACCTTGTGGGGACAGCTGACTGGAGGGGAGGTACGCAGTGGTGGAAGTAGATGGCCTTCCTGGAGTGCGTGTTCAAAAAGTGGCAGAGGGCTATGCATGGCGGTGCACACCTATGGTCCCAGTACCTGGGAGGCTGAGGCAGGAGGATCACTGAGCTTTGAAGGCCAACCTAAGCTACATAGCAAGTTCAAGTCCAGCCTGAACTACATAGTAAGATCCTGTCTCAAAAAACAACGCAACGCAAAACGAAACGCGGCACAGATACCGTGGTCTAAAGGAGGAATTTCCCCCATCAGACCCCTGTGCAGGCCCAAGGACAGCCCCTCTGAAAAGGCAGCGAGGCAGCTGGAGGGATCGCGGCCCGCGTGTCACCCGCAGCAAAGCTGGTCGGAGGGAAGGCGACGAATAATGCTGTTCAGCAGCGGTGACACCCAAAGTTAGTGATTTTAACGTCGACGAAGAGGAAGGAAGCCGGCATGCTTACTCAGGTTCCCCTCGGCTTCTGGGTCCTCTCATCTGCTCCCCCGTATCGTCAGTGAGATACACAGTTAGAAAAGAAAAGAACGTTTATGCTCTTTGTGTTGTTCTGTTTTTGAGGCCGGGTCTTGCTATGTGGTCCAGGCTGGCCTAGGACTCGCAGTGTAGCCCAGGCTGGCTTTGAGCTCACGGCGATCCTCCTGGTGCTGGTGTTGCAAGTGGGCACCACCACACCTGACTGAAAATAAAATCCCTGGATCGCACATCTGGCACAAAATGAATGTTTTCATGATGCCCAGCTGTGTGCAAAACGGCAGAATTCTCTTTGAGAAAAAGTATTATGGAGAAACACCTTAAATAACTTTAGACACCCTGGGGGGAGGGGCAGCCCCGTCATCCCCTGGGCGCTTGCCTAAGGCAGCTGTCCGGCCTGGGAGGAGCCATGACTTGGGCAGCGAGGTGACAGTCAAGGTGAGGTGGGAAGAGCGAGTCCACCGGCTCCTTTGGCTGTGGTGGGCCCTGCTCAGGGGTGCACAGAGTCCCCAGCACGCAGCTGTCACCTTCCTGTAAGGTGATCCCCGCTGCGCCGCAGGCCCGTGACCGTGACCGTCCATCTGTGTAAGCAGAGGGTGTGGCGAGGTCACTGGGAATCAGGGTTTCCGCTTGCTGGCAGAAGCCTGGGCGGACAGCAGGTGGCAGGGACAGGAATCGGACTGTCCAGGGCTGCCCTGGAAAGCGGTGCCACGTCCTACGGGCTGCAAGGCAGCACTGGAAGACAGCGATGGGGCACAGCCCGCTGCGTGAGGGGAGGTCAGGAGCTCCAGGCAGAGGGAAGGTGAAAAGCGAAAGCCTGGAGTGAGACGAAGCCCTGTGGTTGGTGCAGGGAGCCCAAAGGGTGTGTGTGTGTGTGTGTGTGTGTGTGCGCGCGCGCGCGCGCGCACGCATTTGCATGCATGTGTGTTCACAAAGATTCTTTCCTCATCTAAACAAACCCTAACCAGGCTGCCCTGAGCTCTCTCCCCTAATGGGATTTCATGGGAGGGGCAGGGGGCATTGTGTTTCTGCATTGTCCAGGGCCAGCAGGAATGCCGATGAGTCAGTTTAGCCGGTCTCCCCCACCCTCCTTATCTGATCACCGATTTCTGGTCACCCTACCCTGCAAGAACACCGCAGGCGCGGTCAGCTACCGTCTCCCTCCGGTCGCCTCTTGATCATTTTCTCTTCCCTGGTCACTGCCTTGCTTCTTGGCTACAAATCTCCACTTCCCTTTACTGTATTTGAAGTTGTGCCAACCCCTCTTGCCTACTGCTGAACCCCATTACTTCGGGGTGTGATAGCACATGTCTGTAATTTCAGCACTTGGCAGGCTGAGGCAGGAGGATCCATACGAGTTCCAGGCCAGCCTGGGCTACGTAGTGAGGTCAAGGCCAGCCTGAAGTGCATAGCAAGGCCTGGTCTCAGAACAGCAGCAGCAACGGCAGCACATTGTCGCGGTCCCTGTTCCCGTCGCAGTGGCCCTCAGTCTTGCTTTTACGAGTGAATGCATTTTTTTCTTTAAAAAAAGCATACGTAATTTAAATAAAAAACAGAACACGGACAAAACGGCACATATTCCCCTCAGCTCCCTGGGGTGCCGGGTCGGGGCCGACTTGGTCTCGCGTGGCTGTGATACAGGGAAAGAAACTCCCAACCTACTAGATGTCTGGTGCGAGTTCACATGCTCTAAAATCGAAGAATGAATTTTAGAAACAACAGAAGTTAAGAGCAGAATATATTTATTGAGAGAAAAAAAGCTTGTCTGAGAGAGAGACAGAAGGGGTCCAGAGTGGGCTGCCAAAGACTCTGTCTTTTCTAGGGACTTTTATAGAGTAAAACCACAAAGTGAGGTTGGTCGAAGGTGGGGAAAACTGGAACTCGCAGGGTGGACGTGAAGTGGGACAGAACTATGGCCAACCAGTAAGATTAATTCAGGTAAAATTAATTAAATCGGGATCAAATGGGGAGGCCAGTGGTGTAGCAAGTGGGCATGAATACAGAATAGGGTCTTTGCTGATAGGGGTTGGGTTATTGACTCCTTCTGGCTGCCTCACGTTGATCCATGCCTATTTAGAATACCAATCCCTGATGTTTAGACTTGGGGTGTGGTGGCATTTGTTTTGCCTTTTCTCTTGAGATCTGGCCCACAGCGGAGGTGCCTGTCTCCCCCACAGCTGCGAGGTATCTGGTCTTCTGCACTGGCTCCTTCGAGGGCCCAGGCCTGTCTGCCTGCCTGTAACATTTCTATCTAACTCGGCTGCCTGTAACAGTTGGAAACCACCAGCCTTGCCCACAAATCAGACTTCTCAGCACAGTATTTAAAAATCCAGCAAAGCAGAACCTGCTCGGCCAGGTTTGGTAGAAACCGTGGGGAAGCGTTTGCAGGTCTGGACACAGCACGGCGGCTGATTACCCGGCTGTGACTCTGGGTTTGTGGGGAGTGAGGGTCTCACCAGCCTGACCGCCAGCTACTCCTGTCCCCAGGTTTTGTGGGGCTCAGCTCTAGCGAAAGCACCCCAGCTGTGGGGTTTATAGAAGGGGCTGCGTACGGGGCCACGGCTGCTGACGTGAGAAACTCCAGTAAGGAAAAAATACTGTTCTCCAGCTGTTCTCTGCTCCGCTGGGCTTCTAGGTACTTTGCATGGTGACAAACGCACTCCCCAAAATCAAACGCAGTTGCTCAGGGGTGGAGCTCTCAAACCTAGCTACAAGCGTCAAGAATGCCTCTCATGGGCCAGGGATTTAGCTCAGGGGCATAAGTGCCCACCTGGCAAGTGCGAGGTTGTGAGTTCAATCCCTGATGCCAAAAAAAAAAAAAAAAAAAAAAAGAAAGAAAGAAAAGAATGCCTCTTGCTCCTGGCTGCCTTAGCTGTTCCAGACCTCTGCATGTAGGATTGCCAGATTGATTATGGGACACTCAGTGTGTGGACTTCAGATTAGCATGATTTTAAAAATAAGCATGTTACAAGTATCACACTGAGCATGCCTAATGAATGAGACATATGTATGCGTAGAAGTGTGCTATTTATTTGAAATTTGTATTTTCCTAGACAGTCTGCATTTGCTACACCTCTCAAAGCTACACACACATCTCTCCTTCCCTTCCCCCGACCCTTTTTTCTCCCCCTCCCTCCCTCCTCCCTCTCTCCTTCCCTCCCTCATTCCCTCCCTTCCTTCCTTCCTTCCTGTGGTACTGAGAACTGAACCCAGGGCTTTCACACAGAGCAGCCCTTTTTTAAAATTTTGAGGCAGGTGCTGACCAAGAAGCTAAGTTGCCCAGGGTGAGCTGGAATTTACAATCCTCCTGCCTCAGCCTCCCAGCCTCCTGGGATTCCAGGTATGTGTCACCACGCCCCACTCCTTCTTGTTTTGGTTTTGTTGAGGAGGTGAGAGTTCTTACTGTGCCTTCGAGCTACTGAGTCTGCTGACGGTTTGTCACGGGACCCTGGATGCCCCATGGCCCCTTGTGGCAGGAGTTCCACTTTGGACCCCAGCCTGCTGAGCCGCGGTGGCTTTCCGCAGCCCGCCTGTGTCTGCGTTGTCCAGCTTGGGGACTTTCGCAGAGCTGACGGGTGGGACACTGTGCATCTCAGCGTAGTTTCAATAACAGCTTTCCTTATCACGAGTGAGGTTAAAGCTTTTTTTTACTTGAAGCTGCTTTTTTAAACTAGTGCACATTTGCAGTACCTAAAGATCCCATTCACCACGGGGTTCGGTCTGTGTACCCAGCACATCTTCGTTCTTTTATTTTTATTTTGTTTTATTTTTATTTTTAGACAGGGTCTTGCTCTGTAGTTCAGGCTGGTCTTGGACTCACTATGTGACCCAGTGCGGCCTTGAACTCACAGCAACCTTCCAGCCTCAGCCTCCCAAGTGCTGGGACTACAGACGTATGCCACTACGCCTGGCCTAAAATTTTTAAAAACAGAAGCTGGGCGTGGTGGTGCACGCCTTTAACCACAGTACTCGGGAGGCTGAGGCAGGAGGATTGTTGTTAGTTCGAGACCAGGCTGGGCTACAAAGTGAGTCCAAGGCCAATCTGAACTGCATAGTGAGACCCTGTTTCAAAAAAATAAGGCCGGGGATTTAGTTCAGTGGGCTAAGCGACTGCTTGACAGGCGTGAGGTTGTGAATTTGATCCCAGGTACAAAAAAAAAAATTGAAAAGCGTGGGGAATCTTTAGTACTTTTATGGGTCATTTGCTGTTATTTGATTTCTTGATAACAGCCATTCTTTTTGGAGTAAGATGGAATCTCCGCGGGGTTTTAATTTGCATTTTCTAATTGTCAGAGGTGTTGAACATATTTTTATGTATTTATTGGCTATTTGTGTTTCTTCTGAGAAACATTTATTCATGTCAGTTGCCAATTTTTGATTGGATCTTTTACTCTGGAGTTCTAGTTTTTTCAAATTCTTTCTGTATTCTAGATATCAGTCCTCTGAGCAGTAACTGGCAATTATTTTCCCATCCTGTAGGTTGTCTCTTTACTCTGTTGGTTGTTTCTTCACTGTGTAATAAGAACAAACTTTTTTAAAAAACATAAGTTTAAGTTTTATAATCTTTATAAGTTTAAGGTTTTAAAATAGGTATAAGAGGACCAGGGCTATAGCTCAGTGGTATAGCACCTGTCTGGCAAGCACAAGGTCCTGAGTTCAATTCATGGTACCCCCCCCAAAAAAAAAGAAAATAAAAAAGAAAAAAAAAGCTTAAGAACCTATATCCTCCATCTGATTTTTCTTTTCTTTCTCATCCCTTGTGTTTGCCTTCTTTGCCCTGGGCTTTCACATCAGGAAGGTCAGCCCTTCATCCCAGGTGTTCTGGTCACTGTGCCTTTGACCAAGGATCCTCATCTGTTTTGTCCCCTGGATTTATCAGGTGCTTGGAGGCAAATTAAAATCTCTTCCTGCTCCTGGTTGTGGCTGTGTCTCTCCAGTCTCCTAGACCTGTTCTGTGAACGCCACTGCTGTGGTCTTGGTTGCATGGAAAGTGACTTCATGTCATGCTGAAGAATCCTTCTGGGTCCTCTTTCAGCCTCAGGACCAGGGTTCCCTTTCGTTTGCATGTGCTAAGCTGTGCTTTGTCCGTCTTTTAATTTTCAATCTGCAGAGTCATTTTTTGGGGGTTTCTCCCCTGGGCACACTCTGGAGTTGATCAGGTCTAAAGATATTTTCCTTTTAGTAGGTGACTGACTCCTATTTTTATTTGGCAATTAAAAAATAGATGCTGCTGTAGTATTTTATGTTGTATTTCAGTGCTTAAGGAATTTTTAAAAAATCTTCCATTATATATTATATCATCTGCTTTCTTTGCTTTTCGTGTACACTTTTTATATGCGGCCGAGTCTGTTTATCGTCACGGTCAGATGACCTCACGAGGGAACTCAGCCGCACGGATGATGCACACCGATCTCCGACACAGCGGGTGATCGAGTATCATTTTTATGTCCGCGTCCGAGCCTGTCTTGTGCTGCTGGCCTGGAACGCCTGAGACTGTGTGATTAATGAAGAGTGGAGATTCATTGTCTTACAGCTGTGGAAGCTAGAAAGTCAAAGACAGAGAGGGAGCGGGTGGGGAAGAGAGAAGAGCTCCCTGGCGCCAAGCCCAGCCCGAGGTGGTGGCATTCCCGCACCAGGGCACTCCAGGGTTCCCCCAGGCCATGGTTCCAGCACGTGCACTGCGGGAGATGCATTCAATCAAAGCCACCAGGGAGGCGCTTCACTTTTCAAAATTGTGTTAATATGTGTGTTCCACGGCATTGTCATGGCTGTCACTATTAATGCCCCGGGGGGAGGGGTTAACACTTGTCCACTGCTCTCTCTAATTCCTCCCATCTCATTCATCTTTTCTCCAATCCTGTAAGTTTTAATTTCCATCTCCATTGTCAGTTTTTCTTGTTTGTATCTTCTATTGCTTTTATTACGTTCTCAGTAACATCTCTTATTCCTTGCTCACCTTCCAGTTTATCTCTATTTCCCTGAGTTTTCTCTTTTCTTCTGTTATGTCTTGTTTTGCCTTGCCATTTTTACTGGAGTTGTGTTTGAAGTGGCTTTTCTTCCTTGAGGCTCTTCCTCCTTAGCTGATTTTAAAAGGAGTTTATAAATCCACAAGAAAAACGAATCCTCTCCAAGGTAAAATGTGCTAACAGGTATTTCACTAAGATGTAAAGACAAATGTTAACATTGTCAATTTTTAGTTAGATCCGGCTACACGGTGTGATAGAAAGTCCTGGTGTGTCAGGCGCCCATCCCGGCCGGTAGGAAGGCACACAACAGAATCACAAGCGACACAGCAGAAGACTTGATTCAGCTCGGAGCCAGCTGCAGCGGGAGACCTCTACATGCCCACCGCTGGTGGGTCCTACGTGTCCCCGCGGAGGTGCCTCACACACGTCCGCTCCCCGCGGCTCTCAGCGTGCACTCTCGCCGCCCCCTGGGCGGGCAGCTGCTTATCTACTGTCTCGTTATCCAATCCAATACCAGCAATGTGCAAGCACTCATTG